>JAJIZL010000121.1:3278-110476 GCA_023969395.1 Amblyomma maculatum | reverse complement strand
ACTCCGCAGCCCTCCACTACGGCTCCTCTTTCTCTCTTTTCCCTTTAACTCCCACCTTCCTCCCTCCCCTTACGGCGCGGTTCAGGTGTCCACAGACACAAGTGTGACAGATACTGCGCCTCTCCCTTCCTGTGAACCAATTATTATTATTATTTATTATTATTATTATTATTATTATTATTATTATTATTATTATTATTATTATTATTATTATTATTATTATTATTATTTTTTATCATCATTATTATTATTGTTAAATTGACCTGCATAAAAAGTTAGACGTTAATGCCAACGTTTCAGCCTTCCCCAAGACTTTATTATTCCAACGCAAGTTTTAGGTCACGGCTAACGAGGACCAAGATAACGCCGAATTTTGAGTAACTCATCTTTTAACAATATCACGTCAGTATATTGTAATTCCACCCTAAAGCGATATGTGACAGAGAGGGGCGCATTGTGGCCTTTGATCGAGGTTCCTGAGTATGAAAGCTGTATGCAATGCAGAAGAACGGATATATGTGATAAGAAGACGAAAACCCAAGAACAGCGCATTGTTTTGTACTAGTGATTAATCAGCCGATAAAGGACGTAAGTGCTGAAAGTGGGCTCAACATTCAAGATGGAGAGCATGGGCGAAATAACCGATCCCTGCGGCTGTCGGCGATTCCCTGCGTTTGCTTCTCAAACGTAACGTATCCCGCTAAAGGACATTCTGTTGGTGAGAAAGTCCACAATTATACACACTTTCGCCGAGTGCGTGCGCGACATTTAGACCAGGACCTCCGAATGGGCGATCCTGTCGAATGCGCTTTCGAGGTAGAGCATGAGGATGGTTTCGGTGGAATGGGCCTTGTCGTCCAGGATCTGACGTTTCAGCTTAGCATAGCGTCCTGAGTCGAGAGTTAGGCAGAAACCTGTCTGTTCGAGATGGATGTTCACTCTATTGAGGAATGCATGCTTCATTACTTTGCGTGAAGTGAGCGATATTGGCCGGAGATTCTTCAAATTAAGAGCCTTGCCGGGTTTAGAAACAAGTAGCGTCTTCACGGTCCTCAAATGCTTTGGAATGAAGCCCTCCTCCTATTTTACGTCTATATATACTGTTCATTTGTCCATGGAGTAGTCGCCCAAGTTTTTGAGCGTCTTAATTGTGACCCCATCCGGTCTGGGAGCCGACGTACTGTTAACGACGTTGAGGTCGAAATTACGAATTTCTTCATTGCAGATATCTTGATCTAGCGAAGCGTTAGGCCTTCTCGCGCGTGAGTCTGGCGTGACAGGGGGCCCCAGAGCTCTGGTGCAGCATTTTCGCCACCATTTCTTCACCAATTTTCCTGACCTCCGTATATAAGAGTCTGGCGAGGCAGTTCTTTTGGTGCGAATATGTGTTTGTGTTGTCTGACAGATGCTTAAGTAGTTTCCACGTTTGTCAACTATGTAACTTTCCGTCGACTGAGTTGCATATCTCGTCAGACTGTTGTTTAGAGAGGATTCGACTGTGCTCCTCAAAATTTCTGTTCAAGTCGGAAACTTTCTTCGTAGTTTCCTGTTCAGTCACCGTACTTTTCATCTGGCGAGGATGGACGTTTTGGCTCGGTTAGATGAGCGAGGCGCCTATCCATCCTCTCTGTCTGGATGTCGGTCGAGATAGTCTATGGGGCGTGTCTGGTATTGGCGTTGAATCTGCGCGTCAATTCGTCAATATCGGAGATGGGCACGGAGTCTTGCCTCGTCTTTATGACTGACCGAAATTCTTCCAAGTCTGTCTACTTGAATTCTTGCTTGTTTGGTATAGGCTTATCTGAGGTCGGGAAGACGATCTCCAGATTTTGATGGTCGCTGCCCAAGTCGAAGGGAATTAATATTTTCGCTCAGAAATAAAATTGTCAGGCGAATTCACAACTTTGTAGCAATAACTAAAGCTCATAGTTGTAACTAAACGTAAGAATTATTTCGGAATTCAGGACCTAAGAAATGAACTAAATGTTTTGCGTAGCACATTCAAGCTTAAAAGTTGCGCTGACCTTAACTTCCACTATGTCTTTGATTGTTATAACGAGAGAAGAAGTGAACAGGTAGGATAGCGGCAGACAAAAACATCCATGCTTATGCCACCTAAATCTGTGGTAAAACAGAGAAAAATTTCTTCATTCACCATAAAGTATGCTACAAACAGTTGCCCTCCCTTGAGGATTCTAATCAGCAGAAAATTTCCTATTGTATTTACGTGGACGGAATAGAGCTCTTATATAACCTCAAAGGTCTGGCAAAATACGGAGCAGCAGTTAGCTTTGGATAGAACATAACATGAAACCTATGCAGCCAAAACAAAGCTACAGGTGCTCATTATCCCACTCCTGACACTAGCATCCACATAGAGACAGCTAAGTGCGATAGGCATTCACACCTAAGAGGGTGGTCAATAAGAATTTGCAGCATGCTTTGTGGAGACCTAATTCCTGCTAATACATCCAGTGTTTGTTCATTCACTCCTCCCAGACACCTCGATTACTATTCGGTTGTCAATTGCAACGTTCAACTGCAACGACCACGTATAGACCATGCCGCTGGATCCCTGGATCAACCTGCGCATAAACTGCCAGCTCACAAGGGCAACAACTAGCGTGATCTAGGGGTTATCTACGTAGTACGGCCATATAGCCCTCGCATGGAATGAGGCATGCATGCCAGAAATAGAGCTGTGAAACCATGCCAGGCACTGACGCAACGAGCGACTCCAGGCGGTTGAAAGTAAGGCTCACAAAGCAAGAAACCACGTATCGGCGTGGTCCACAGACATGCAACTTGCTTACGGCGCACACTACACAACATAGTAATAATAGCTGGGGAGTCGGGAGGAGGGGAGCGCTTAGTTGGTGCATATTTGATGAATGGGACGTAGCACCAAAACGGACAACACACAGAAGAAGAGTGCCGTCTCCCTTTTAGTGCGTTGTCTGTTTTGGCGTTCCATATCCCTTCAAGCACATATATCACGTATTTCCTTTCATTTATTACCTATAATTATGACTGGGACCCCGGAAAGTCTCAGCGGCTGTCAGCCGTTAGCGCCTCTTCCTGTAAGAGATTTTCTGCACAAGCGTTAACTTTAGGAAAACGCGTGAAATTAAGCAATTATAATGTGAGGGAATTCAACATTCCCCTCGCTTGTACGACGCGGCGATCACCCTCGCTCCCTCTCTGTTCACTTGCAGTCCTCTCTCTTTCCCCTCCTGTCATTCTTCTCTCTCGCCTCTCATCTCGGAAGACACCATCTGCATCCAGGGAGACGACGACGCGTCGCCAGAGCGCGCCCGGATGCTGTTACGACGCCGAGGAAGAAAATTAAGAACTCCCAATAAACAGCTTGGCCCGCTGGCTGTGCCTCGGTGATTCGCTCTTGATGTGGTCCGAGCTAGCGGCGAGGCGTTTGGCTCTTAGAGCGGAGCCCAAACTCCGTGAGAATCCCCACAAGTGAAAACCGGAGTATTAACATTACGGCGTGCGCATTTACACTGTGCCACATCTCTTTAGAGGATTAAATGCGTTCTTGCTAGTATAGTAATGACCAAAGAAAGGTTCAAAGCATGACGGAATGTCAATTTTCGCAATCGATATGAAAGAAGTTGCCATGTTTACGAAATCTTTGTAATAATTATTACATTCTTTCGGTATTCTACAGAAAAAGTTTAGCCAAAAGTTTAGTCCATTGAAATTATGTAGTTCAATTAGCAATAGCTAGTATTGCTGTGGATTTGGCTCAAGCTACCTGCGCGCTAAGCCGTGACGAGGACGAAGTGCTCGCGCTCGCGTAATGTGGGCACGAGCTGGCTCTGGTCTGGGCGACTAAACCTCGGCCGTTCTTCGGCCCCCTTCTACGTCTACGACTGCATGCGCTTCGTCTGGTCTCTGACTATATAGGTGACCTGAATTGCTCATTAATTATGGTGTGGATACTTCACCCCAGTATTTTGTGCCGGACATAGTAACTAGCTTATATTCGCTATATAGTGACGATGCCTAATTCAAGCTTTAATTAGTAGGCGTCAAGAATTCTTAAATGTGTAGTATTTGATCACTCAACTATACGTTTGCGCTATGGATATTTTGTGATGCGACTTTCGTTAGTAGCAGCACGTGTACTACGCAAGTCATAACTCAGAAAAATGCTGGGTGCACGTGCGAGGTTCTCTTCACCGAAAGCAATAAATGATGGACGTCGGCGCTGCATCTCTGGCGATGGTAACGGCGCATCTGCTGAGGCAGCCGAAAGTTTTTATAATTACAGATGCCTTGTCAGTAACGGCGTTAACAATGGCTTGTTCGCAGTTTTGTCTTACGTCGAGAATATGCCGACAAGTGTTCTGAAAATACTTGGTGTTAGACGCGTACCGCACGTAAGTTGAAGGCGTATTAAAGGCGTCTCGAAAAAGCCGAAACACAAGAACCAAAGAAACAAGAAATCGGAATGAAAATGACAACAATCAGACCCTACTCTACCGCAGCAATGGGGCTATAGCCTAAGGCCAAAGAGCTTCTTTAAATCTTAGTATGTGGCAAAGCCTTATCTGTGTCCCGAAAAGTTAGGAACATATTCTGCGCTTCGTTTTATTTCCTTCAGTCATTAGACTAGCATAAAATCAGGAGATTACGAAAATACGGTGAAGTCATACTTGGCGTACAAATTGACGAGTGCTGTTATCAAAATGTGTTCCTTAAGATTTGAAACTTACTTTATTTATTACTTTATTTATTATTTATCACCATCGTGCCTAGGGACGCTGATGGAGCATGTAATACTAAACCTACTTCAGGAGTATGCAGAGGAAAGGGAGGTATTTTACGAAACAATGCTAGGTTTCAGGAGCAAGCTGTCCACGCTGGATGTAATTATTCAACTCAAAGCAGACATAATTGACGCGCCCAATAAAGGGGGCACAAAAACTGTACTTGGCCTTGATCTACAGAAAGCCTTTGATAATGTCAAACACGAAGCCATATTAAATAATCTGGAGGAAATTGCCTCTAGCAAGAGGATTTACGATTATGTTAGGGATTTTCTAACCGAAAGAACAGCAGAAATAAGCCTTGGAGACATCAGGTCTGAAATAATTAAGCTAGGAGACAAGGGCACCCCACAGGGCTCAGTTCTTTCCCCTTTCTTGTTCAACTTAGCGATAAAGAACCTCCCACAATTACTGAAACCTGTGAAAGGGTGAAACATACGCTATATGCTGATGATGTCACGTTATGGACATGCACAGGCAACGATGGGGAAATAGAAGAAAATCTTCAACAGACAATCGACATTGTTAAAGAATATGCGGAATGGGCAGGGCTGAAATTCTCACCAAGCAAATCGCAACTTCTGGAAATCTGAGGAACAAAAAAAAAAAAAAAAAAAAAACGCGATATCAATGCTGAATACATTTTGATGGAATTGAATGGCACACCTATAACCAGAGTGGACAAACTCAGGGTCTTGGGACTGATAATCCAAGGCAATGGAAAGAACACAGAAATAATAAATCGACTTAAGTCAACATCTAACATGACAACCAGGTTGATAAGGCGAATAGCCAACAAAAGACGCGGGGTCAAAGAGAATTGTGCCGAATTGTTCAGGCTTTTGTGATAAGCAGATTAGTGTACACCATCCCCTACCTCAAGCTAGGGGTGGCAGAAAAGAACGAGATTGAAACGATCATAAGGCAGCACAAAAGCAGGACTGGGGCTACCCCACTGCACCCCTATGGAAAGACTTCTTAAACTGGGGGTCTACAATAACACCATGGAACAATGCGAGGTACATATAATAACACAGTCAAAGAGGCTCGCCCCCACATCCACGGGATGGAAAATCCTGGGTAAATTAGGACTACAAGATAGAATCCCAGAAAGAAATGCACATGTAAAACTGCCGACTGAAGTAAGGAACGCAGTTACTATTAAACCGCTACCAAAACACATGCACCCTGCTTTTATGGCAGGAGAAAAGCAAGAGCAAAGGCCCTTGAGGTCAAGTTAGAAGGCTCTGAATAAACTGTTTATGTAGACGCGGCGAAATACAAAGGAGGCAACTTTTTTGCTATCGTGGGCGTGAAAGACTCTGGTAAAACATTGATGGCAGGTTCAATAAAAGCAAACTACTCAGCAACAGCGGAGGAGGCGGCTATCGCCATGGCGATGGTCAGCACCAAAGCGGTTACGATAAATAACGACTCCAAATCTGCTACAAAAAATTTTGCGAGGGGCATGATCTCCAAAAAGACAGAGCGAATTTTAAGATATCAAGACTGGAACCAAAAAGAGGTGGAATTAATATGGGTGCCGGCACACTCGGGGAACAAAGGAAATGAGTTGGCTGACAGTATAGCTCGAGGTTATGTCAGCCGAGCAGTGAGCCAGGTTGATTCCTCCAATTTCTCGAGAGATGCACTAATCTCATTTTATGACTACACTAATCACTTTAAACTAGAAAGGCGGATATATCCTCCACCAGACAAGAAACTAGACAAAAGGCAGGAAGTAATCTGGCGTCGGCTCCAGACGCGTGCCTTCTTCAGCCCTTCTAAATCACAATACAATCCAAATTGTAAACACTGCGGCGAAATAGCAGGGTATGATCACATATTATGGAGCTGCAAAAAAGCGCCGCCACCAGCGGACCTACTACCAGTCCCTTCTCTAGAGCGGTGGGTGGCTATACCGGCCAGCTCAGACCCGCTAACGGAAGTTCAGGCTACTGAGTGGGCTCAAAAGGTCGCCGAGAGCAACGGACTTGAGGCCATCTAAGTGTAGCGCCCACAAATCGCTCATTGCTGACAATAAATGTTTTCCAATCCAAAAATACTTTATTCATAAAGGAAGGTAAACTTCATTCTTTATCAAAATTGTCCGTGGTGTTTCAGAATACTTCCGATATATTTCTTGTATTGTTTTAAATGCGAATGCGTTCTCGTGGCGTCTTTGAATCCGCTCTATATTCGTTTCCCTGGTTTAGAGCGTGAACCAGGCAAAGTAGAAGAAGATTTGCGGCTGCCATGACCAGCGTTTCTTTCCTGAAGAATGTCCTTTATCTGTGCATTGTAAGTATAATATTGAGGAGGTTCTCAGGAATTCCGCCAGTGGACGACGTCTCAAAACAAGCGTTAGACAGTAAAAAAAAGAATGCCGCCAGTAGAGGCTCTGCTCTATCGCTGTTCTGTCGTAGCTCTATATAACGCGTATGTCTTGCCGAAAATGTATTGTTCGTTTCCAGCGGCGACCCGGAGTTTCAGCCAGCACTGAATGTTTTTAGCGGGGTTCAATTTTGAGATAACCAAGCTCGGAGATAGCCGAAAGTGAGTGTTTAATACCACATTCCATCCAGAGCGCCGAGAAAGGCAGCGTTGGAAGAATACACCAAGATGCACAGCGCAGTATTGGAAGCATTTCACTACGCAATCATAAGCGGAAGTAGAGTTAGGTATTAGATTGGTGGCTGCTGGTTAGGGGATGGTGTCGAAACGCTCCCAAGATACCGAACGTTAGCGCAGTTGTCCTGAAGAATACTGTTATTTTGAATGTCAGAACATGATCAGCAGTGGTACCGCCGTTTGTATTCACCCCTTCGAAACTAGGCAGCAGAAATAAGGTTCGAGCATTCTGAAAAAAAGTTAGGATTGGGTTTACCTAAGCAGTGCTGCACGATAAGGGAACGAATTAAAAAGTATTCCTAGCGCTCTAATTTGTTCCGGCAGGGACACGTTTTCGAGATTCTGTTATGGTATCCGTTGTTGGCGTGCTTGGAACTACTTCACTGCAACCAATGCGGGGAAAGATGAATTCGGGCGTGTTAATGACCGGCCGGTTTGATTTCCAGTGTATAAATGTCTATGCTTTTTTCATGCCTATTCTGCTACAAAAGGATCGTAATTGCCATTCAATGTTTTTAGAGAAAGTTTGCAGACTTTTGTTGCGTTTATTCACTGACTTCAGATAAGATATTCTACAACAGGCTCTGCAGAGGATGATGCAAAACGGACTTAGTCAAATACAATGGGACAAAATAATATTATTTGTTAGCAGAAAACATTCAGCTTCTGTAATTTATCTCTAAAACTGCTAATCGGGGGTTATGCTGATTCGCGAACTATACTGGCACATGTAGCTAGACAATGAGGTTAGCAGCTGCGTGTTGATTTAATTTTCCTGATGCCATTCAGCGTGCGTTCACTAATTTTTTTTTTGATCGTGACGTCATGCCCAAATGTAGTTAATGTTGCTTTTATGCGTCTGTGGTTGCCGCAATAAACGTTAAGCAAATGTGCACAAAACAATTTTATTCCTTCATGTTTCAGGTTGTCAACGCTTTTCTGTTTTTTAATTATGTCGCCGGAAGATACAGACTCATTGCAAGTAAGAAGGTTTATTCAATTCTCTTCCGGATATCACTTTGCACTATTTTCAGGAACGAGGAGAAATATTCTGGAGAAAAATTATGAATAGTTACATGCACAAATGACTTAAGCTAGCAAATAAAATGGAACAAATAGAGTTATCAATGCTATTCAATGAGCATATGTTAATATAACTCAAACAAGTATCACATGGAAAGAATTCAACATTGCCTTAAGACGCGGGGGAAGCGTGGGAGCGGTAAATATGTTCGAGGCTGTGCATAATCAAAGATGACATTTATGCTCGTAGCGTCCAGGCGGAAAGGGGATTAGCAACATAAATGAGAGGTGTAATAGAGGCGATGGGCTTTACAGATATCTGCATAGTAGTCGCTGTGTCACGACGGCAGTGAGAGGCGCAGTATAGTAGGGATATTGGAAATTGTCTCCATAACAAAAAAAAAAAAAAAAGAAGTTGACAAAAGCCTGTAAGGAATAAAAAAAGCAGAAAGCAGCTGTTCAAGATCAGATCCGGATACCGGATCTGTTGAAAGACAGTAAGGAAACTTTGCTAAGCATCACGGATACGAGGCAGCCGCACTTGGCGAAGACTGGTTTAATTAGAGAGCGAGGACTTGTTCAATTAGAGAGAAACAGGAGGCGCTTTGGCGTCAAGCGAATTTAGAGCATAAATATTACTGATAATAGTATATCGTAGATAGAGGACTTGATTCCAACTGAGATTGATCACGTCTTAACACTTCATGGCGCAGTCGATTTCCAGGTTCTCAATTAGGCTTCCCGAGTACCACCATATGTACAGGGAGTTTGCCTAACAACCATTTTCGAAACACGGCAAATGATAAGCGTCTGTTCGGGAATTTGGCAGTCATAATCATGGAACCAGGAAGGTCTCTCAGTGATTACGTATTTACTGCATTCCTTAGATGTGTTGCACGCACAAAACAGATACGCTTTTGTCGGGACGCTCTAAATCGCCGCCCATAGTAACGCAAGCAAGATAGGTACATTGGGTTATATGGGCCCTGCGGTTTTCTCCCTGTCCCTTGTTCTGACAGCGGCTTATTATCGCGGAAAAAATATTTCGCTTATCACCCAATCAGAAGTGCCTTAATTTATGAATTTATTTGCACACGCACAATCTTTAATATAAATGTGTAGGCTATTACACCGCGTTAAAGACCGCACGCCCTAAATATAAAGCTTCGCTTAAAGAAATCGTACAAACGCGACTTCCTGGACTAGGACCAGAGTGTCTCACTCAGAATACAAAGTTCGTGCGGAGTCCAATTCCCTCAGCACTCCCATAATAAATGAGTAGCCTGAATTTGCTGCTCTTGCCAAAGTGGCCACATCATCTGACCACCTTATGCCACACAACCCGACGGCCAAACAGTGTCTGGGAATATCGGCTGCACCTGAAACAATACCGATTAATATTTGCTTACAACGAAGGCACCGAGAGCACTGACTTGGATTTCCTGGGGAACCAATCTTTAATGCCATCGCGTGGCCGTCCCAGCTTTTGTCCGTAAACGATAAGATGCGTTGCACGACCAGTTGCACTAGAGTTGTAGCCCGCAGTCTCAGTTTTCAAAACCGCTCTGGTACTGTCATCATGCGGAAATGAACACAATCGCCCACCAACAACTTAGATGTTTTATGTTTCCCCTTATTCCGACCTTTCTTTTTTTTTTTTTTGCGTACTGATCGTGCTCATAATGAATGCCAGTTGAGTTTCGGCCCGCGTTTTAGAAACAAAATGCGGCGGCCAGTGCCCTATTATCTCCTTCTCTCTCAGGGGAAGGCTGGGTCTTCGACTTGCTGTTTGGCATCGAAACAGCTCTCAACTATTTAAGCGACCTCTTCATGCTGGCAGCTCTGAAGAGAGTGGTGGGTATCACTGATGCGTAGTGCCCTCTACTGGAAGGCACATCAGTACCGCCCATACTCGAAATATTCGCTGCTGAACGCTGCGCTTTTCTTCGCCAGATATTTTTAATGGTTGCGGAATATTCGCAGCACATGTATCATACGTTCCTAATAATCTAAGTCATAATACTTTAATATGATAACGTCCGCTTTTTAATCAGAGCTGAGGGTAGAGAAGATGTGTAGCTATGTAGTTGGCAATAGAAGGAAAGTGAACGAACAGCAGAGTTAATACCATAGGTAGAGTTCAATGCAAGTGTTCAGGATTTTCGCAGAACAAATCACTTGTTTATCATACCAGTTTGCAGTTGAGAGTAGCTAACGTGCTAACTACACTAAGCTTTAAATGCGAAAATCTCGTATGCCGAAGCAAAATGTGTTCTTACTGAGCCTATTTTAAACGTTTTTAATCCTCAATGACGTGAAAGACGGTGATGCCCAAAATACTGCAGGGTGTGTGAACCACGCACACTACCCCCCCAAAAAAATCCCCCGTCACTAAAAAGAAAAACAAAAAAAAAACAACAACAAGGAGATCACGAATGGGTTTTCCCTGCTTTCAGCTACATAACTCCGAAAATAAGCTCCTCAACATGACAACGAAAGAAAAACTCCCTATTATTTTAGTAATATGGCCAAATTCGAGCTGCTCAGGACACTAGACAACTTTTCTACCTCGTTACCTACCTACTTACCTACCTACCTACCTTACTTATCTACCAATCCCAGCCCCGTAGGGCCAGGAGGAGCCACTCTCCCTCCATAAGCCTAGAAAGGCATTTTCCTCAAAATATGAAAACGTGATCTTGACCTGGTTAGGTGTCCACTCAAAAGCATCAGGCTCCTTCCTATCCCCAAAACCTAACCTAATGTGTGAGCCCTCCGCGTCACGGACGTTTTCACCTTGAACAACATTAAGGTCAGAACCAGATACTGCGCCTTTCATTTCCTATAAACTAATGTACAATATACAAAAAATATGAGAACATTATCTTGACTTGGTTAGGTGTAGCTGTCCACAATCTCTGACGTGATTATGGAGTGCGCAGCGTGTGCTATGGACTTGGAGTACGCCAAGTTCAAGCCAAGGCTAACTCTGAGGATCACAGGAGTCTCTTCCCAGCCATAACCAAAGAAAAAAAACATTCTGTTGAATAATGAGCTTTGCCGTGTACAACCATGCTTCAGCCTTCGCGTCACAATAGATTTAACCCAAGCTAAAGCATAGCCATTTTGTATTTATTGTAATAATTGATTCACAGGAAAGGAAAGCCACTCTATCACACTCGAGCTGTGGATACCTGCACCGCGCCGTAAGAGAAGGGAGGAAGGTGGGAGGGAAAGCAGAGACAGAGAGAAAGAGGTGCCTTAGTAGAGCGCTACGGAGTAATTTCGATCTTTTGGGGATCGTTTAGCTTACACTGACATCGCAAAGCATACGGTCGGCTTTCCATTTCGCCTTCATCGAAACGCAACCACCGCCGGTAGGGATCGAACCCAGGAACTACGGCCCAGTAGTTGATCATCTTAACCACTGCATCACCACAACGGGGCACACGTTTTCTTCAAATTAGGTTAGGTTAGTTGAAAGGAAGGCGCCGTATACATTTAGGTGGACACCACAGAATGGTGGGCACCTACACCTGACCAGGTCAAGGTCATGGGATATTTCTTTGTGTAAATTGAATGTCGTTTATAAAACTGATTGACGTATAAAAAGTGGTTTATAGGAAGGGAAAGGCGCGGTAACTGTCTCACTTGTTTTTCTGTGGACACCTCAACAGCGCCGTAAGGGAAGTGAGGAAGGTGGGAGAGAAAGTGGAAAGGCAGAAAGAGGAACCGTAGTTAAGGGCTACGGAGTAATTTCGACCACCTGGGGATGTTACACGTGCGCTGACATCGCGCAGAGACTGACGTATTAAAGACGCAGTATCTGCCAAACTCTGTGTTGCCCCGCCGGGGTGGTGCAGTTGTAAGACACCCGACTACTGTGCCGGAGTCGGGTTCGAACCCGACCACGGCGGCTGTGTTTCGATGGAGGCGAAACGAAGTCGCGTCCGTGTGCTGGGCGATGTCAACGCACGTTAAAAATCCTCAGGTGGTCGAAATTACTCCGGAGACCTCCACTACGGCTCCCCTTTCTCTCTGTCCACTTTCACTCCCACTCTCTTAATTTCCCTTACGGCGCGGTTCAGGTGTCCACAGAGGAAGTGTGATAGATACAGCGCCTTTCCCTTCTTGTGTACCAACTATTATTATTTATTATTATTATCACTGCCAAACTTGAGGGAAAGGAGGAAGATGGAAGTGCGAGCGGAAAGAGTGAAGAGGTACCGTATCGGACTGACTTGAAAACTTTATTGAGCAGAGATAAGGAAGGGGGATGCGTAGGTGGAGTCCTTAGTCTGGGACTGCAGCGGCTGCCATTGCCTTCCGCACGCGTGTCACGAGGGCCCTTGGACCTCTAGTTCAGAGCTGGATAGGGCAGCCTCCCACCTCTCAATTGTTGGCACTACATTTGGTCATCAGGTGGACTGTGTGGGCAGGTCCTCATCATGTGGTGCAGGCCTGCCTTCTCCCCGCAATATTTGAATTTGGGGTGCAGAACCCGGGGTGTATGGTGTTTAAACGGTGGTTGCGTTATGTGCCTGTCTGTAGGCGTCGCCATTTAACTTCCTCTGCTTTGGAGAGCGCCTTAGCTGGGGGCGTATATTTTCTGCGAGAGAGTCTGCAGTGCTGTAACCTCTACGCGTACGTCGTCAGAGGGCCGGGATAAGGGGTGTGGAGGATGGAGGGGTCAAATCCCGGGGAAGGAGACCTCGGGCAGCGGCATGGGTGCACTCATTCTCTTCCACGTCTTGATGTTCCTGTGTCCAGACAACGCGTTTGTCTTCTACGGGGTGTCCATGATTTTTTAATATTCTGACAGCCGGGAACATATTCGTCTTTTGATGTGGCTGCGGAAGGCAGCCATAAGATTTATGATTATATAGGCGCAGTGGTATGCGTGATGGCTAAAGTATTGGTCACCTCCTAAGCCGTTTCTCTATTGTTATTGCAGACGGTGAGAGCATAACCAGTTGTTGGTGAATCAGAACCGCTACCCTGTACCCCGCTTCTGACTGCTGCGTCTACGTAGTAGGATTAGTAGTGCTGGGGAGTAATTTCAGCTACCTGGTGGCCTCTAACATGCACTGATAGCATCGCACAGCACAGACCTGCCTCTTCGTTGAAGTTGGGTTTTGGGGAAAGAAAGGCGCTGCATACTTCTGGGTGGACACCACGAAATTGTGGATGCCAAGGTTACGGCCACTTGAAGGTTAAATTATCAAACAAACGCAGCCCAGCTTTACCTAGCGTAGTGGCTTTCGCTTCAAAAGCACAGCCAAGCTAGACCAGCAATGAGTTTTCGTGTCAAGCGCAGTGCTTTTCCCGACCACCTGCCTTCGCTTATCGACAAGTGTACTCACGCCCTGTAAACGCTACGCGTGGCGTGTATCAATAAACTGGGCTAAGCCGAGAAACTACGCGAAGACCTATAACAGCCACCCGAGTGGTCCAGAATACGGCTTCGCTTTAAAAATTAAAGAGCACTGCAGAATCTTCATTGGAGTAATGCAAAAGCACGGATGCTGCTGTTGGTTGCTTCTGGTTGCTTTTAGTTGCTTAATTAACTTGTTTGCCAATTTTAGTCTTTGGTACATTCAAATTGCGCGCCAATCCTTTCCTGTCTTTTTTCGGCTCTACTTCCGGTTGCATGATGTCACATCCTCTACCTCAAATTAATTTACTTTTTGCTTACCCATTTTAGTCTTTGGTATACTTTCAAATTGCGCGCTAATCCCTTTCTATGCCCTCTTCGGCTCTACTTCCGGTTGCGTGACACCACATCCTTGACGTCATATCCACTACGGCACCCCTTTCTGTATCTCCGCTTTCAAGCCCACCTTCCTCCCTTCCCTTACGGTGCGGTTCAGGTGTCCACAGAACGTGTGGCAGTATTGCGCCTTTCCTTTCCTGTGAACCAGTTATTCTAATGAATTATTTAATTGACTTACTGGCCTAATTATATTTTTGGACATAACAATACGTCACTATATATAGATTGACACCACTCATTAACCTCTACCACTTTTCAATTACAACTGCTTTGGACACGGTCTGCGGACAGAAATCTGTGAACATAGCTAAGTAATGTTTTCGCATTAATCAAGCTCTCCATGCCTCTACCAATAGCACATCTTGGACAAACTCTAGGAGAATTTGAGTGATGCCACTGTTGGGCATGTTGCTTAGGGCTGTCACGAGGCAGCTTAGTCGTTTTTGCGTGTCGAGAGAGCTCCACGTAGTACCAAAGCAGCGCCACTCAGGAATATGATTTAGAAGAAAAGCCTAGGGGAACGGCCTAGAAACAACACAAGTAAACTGCAGGACGAAAAAAACAGCTTTGAAAATAAGGTTCTATGCGTTATTGACAAAGAACTTGACGTAGAGCATGTTGTGAATAGCGTGCACGCTTCGCTTAAATTATTACTGAACGAGGTGCATTGGTTGTTGTTTCTTATCTTAACCTTACTTTGTACGAGTTATATAAATAAAGACAATATGAAACCAATTATTATCTCCTTGCTCTTATGGATATAAACGCTCAAATGAATTTTGCAAATCACTAGTGAACATATTCGAATATATAAAATGAAAAACTTGCTTTGCAACAGATGAAATTTGGTTTCACTATTGTATGTGTTTTGTGTTTTTGAGCTCGAGGTCGTGCTGTATATTGGTCTAATTAGACCTAGGATACGTCTAAATCATAATTAACTGCCGGGAAGCAGGGCTGTCGATTAAAAGTGCATGTAAAAAGTACCGCTTCTGTTTCACAGTATCGCACCGATGGATTGTTTATCTTTATCTCCTGTGCAGAGCAACAAGAAAACGAAGAAAAAACTTGGCGCTTTCCTGACTTGGAACTTATTCACCACGTGCTTCTGCTACGTCGCAACAATATTTCTCTGCAGATTCATCGCTAAACACGTAAGGTTTGGTTTGGTTGATGGAGTTTAGCGTACCAAAGCGACTCAGGCTATGGGAGACTCCGCACTGGAAGCTCCAGAAGTTTCGACCGCCTGTTTTTTTTTTTTTAACGTGTACTGACATCGCACAGCACACGGGCGCCGTGCTTCTCGCCTCCATCGAAATGCGGCCGCCCTGGCCGAGATTCGTTCCCTCGGCTTAGGAGTCGAGCGCCCTAATCACTGCGCCACCAGAGTGGGGCGCAAAGAATTAGATTGCGCCATTGCTGTGATGATAGCCTTTGTAATAAAATGGCAGTGGTATAGCTCGGCTATTCCAGGATATACGTGGCGAAAGGTACGTTTCCCTGACTGAGCTTACAGTCACTGTATGTTTATCCACAGCCTCTCGCACAAACTACACATTTCTCCGAACGGATTGTTCACAAACTACACATTTCCCCAAACGGATTGTTTACAAAGTCTGTTCCAAATGTCCGGGTTGCAGATGCACTTTCAGAAACTCGAATGGTGTGATCAGTCACACGACGGGCCTTCGCATCTTCTATTGGTTGCCGTTGACAGACGTCAGCCATAGGCTCCATCTTGGTGGTTACGCACAGTGTCTACGCTCTGCAGTCTGGCATCTCCGTTTGGGAAGCCGTTTCCTTTCTCCGTTCAAGCGTCTTCGCTGCTCTCTTCGCATTTCTACGCACATTCTATATTTGCTGCATAGCCAAATGCCAGGTGTCAAACATAGGATCGGAAGAGTTAGAATTTTCTTGTCTATACCACTTTTTGGCAGCGGATGGACTCTCCTTCTCTGCATCCATGTCAAACGTTGTGATACAGCCGCCTGGTTCAACTCCGCAATTTATACGCAATGCTGCGCATGCTACTCGCCGTTCGGATGATAGAACGGCGTGCGGCAAGGCGGCCACGAAGTTTGCGGCGCACCTTAGAGTCCCTCTGGTTAATATGGTAACGGCGCTGACATGAGGACTCCACCACTAGGCGTTTAGGAAGGCAGACGATGGCAGGAGGCACTGAGGAAAATAGTAAACTGGAGATTTATTTTTATTTTACATATTTACAGAATGTGTGCAAACGTGCAAGCACGTTATAAAGAGCGCGAGATAGCTCTTAATCAACTGAGGGCACAGGTAAGTCCCACCAAAGCAGCCCCTCGCAGGCTGCTTAAAATCCCTTTTCCAGTCCAATATTCCTATAGCTGTGGTATTCGCAGCTCCCTAATCGTCCAATGGGCGCTGACCCGCTTATTTTGGCTCCGCCCAACTGCACCATCAGCACATCGCACACACATTCCCGCGCACACACACACGCCCCTCCTCGCACTTGACCTGGGAAGAGTGCAGTCCACTGCATAAGAGCTAGGTCGCCCCCGGTGTCCTCTACGAAGCGGCGCTGACCTCGCAGGTTTAAGCCACAAGTCGTAAATATTTCTTCACTGGCGCGGGTCAGGCGATGTGGCACACATCTCAAGCACCATAAACCGCCGTTCAAGCCAGTGCTCCTTAATGACCAACGAGCGACACGGGTAGCAGCTTCTTCAGTCCACGGCTTCCTCCCTGAGATGAATAAAGCAAGCAATCTGCCGCACGGCAGTCACAATACGAAGTCGTGAAGCTGCTCCGTTTCGCCCCGCCCTCCCGGTGTATTGTCCAGAAGGTTCCAGCCGCAAGCAGTAAGTCTCCAACAGCACCGGCCAGGCGATAGGGCACCGATTCCCTGCCGTGAAATTGGAGTCCGGGAGAGCCATATCCTTGCCCGAGCCAGTGCGCCGTAAGGACCATCAAGTGAAACGAACGGCATCTTTAAATCCGCCATCGCTTCCCTAAGGACAGCTAAGGAAACCATCTCCCGCTGCATGGTCACAACACGATAGCGTGCAGCTGCTCCTGTTCACCCCGCCATCCTGGAGGTCCATTGTTTGGAGTTACGGTGGGAGGATCAAAGCATGCCCGTTCCGTCCGTTTGCCAACAAAAGCGCTTGGCTTTAACTTGTCGAAAACGCGCCTCTCCATGTCGAGAAGATAAGGATCCGTGCTTCTTTGCACCGATGTCGCCGGTCAACACACCCCGATCCACTGTCGCAACCTCGAAAACCACAGCCGGCTCTCCAGCGGCTTCTCCGAATCCGCGGACATTCTGGAACTATTTATGGGCGATTGGTCGGGAATAACAGCGCATACGGACAAACCGCTCGTCCGCCTGAAGCCTCGAGTGGCTCTGGCCGCTGAGCGGGAGCGCGGCCGCGGCGACGGCGAAGCGTGCCGTCGCCGCACCTTTCTGCTCCTCTTCTTTTGCCATGATAACGGCGCATGTGCGCAACTGGCTTCTTCCGGCCACCCGGAAATGCTCGACTGGTTGCTCAGTGTAGCTCTCGCTACAACAGAAGACGAGATGTCTCTCTGAATTTAGTCAGATGTTTCAGGTGTGATTTCCCCGGTTCGGGGCTCCTTTCGGAATGGAGAGAAGGAACCCCGCAAGAAATATGGCCAAGAATAGATTTATTCAGAAGTCTTGAAGCGGCGGCTGGACGCCACTTGGGGTGATCTTGTGCTTGATGTGAGATGATTACCATAGCTGCAGGCAGTGCAGGCGACAGCGGTTTACACAGGCGAGTTGGACACACAGCGCCGGTAGTAGCGAGTTATGTTTGCGAGCAATCCACCCTTTATTCTCGCGGTGGTTCATAACCCTCCACTGCCCGGCGCTGCTTTCTCTCCTTTTTTTCCTCTCACCTTCCTCCCTTCCATTAAGGCGAGTTCAGGCGTCCGCGGAGAATCGTGACACAGCACCTTTTCATTCCTGTAAACCAATCTGAAAGTATGCTGATTCCTAAGGAAAAGAAAATGCACGGGCCTGCCACTGGCTCTGTAGCTGAACGACCTTCGCTGCCTCGGGCGGACAGAAGAAAAAGTAGAGAAGGAAAAGAAGAGGGAGAGAAAAACGCGCGCCGCAACAACAGCCGTCGTCCACCACCAAAGCAATGGCGGGTGCAATGACGGCCTACAACATATAAAAAGTCGGTGGCTGGCTAGCCTCCGCCGCAAGCGGCTTTGACCTACGGTCCCAGCCCCGTAAGGCCAGGAACAGCCACCCTTCGATTCCTGTATACTGCGTCTTCTTCTGTAGGCTGTTTGGTGCGGCGTTCGAGCAAGCGCCAAATGAGACGCAGCACGGACGCCTGGCCGGGTCAGCCTCGTATATGCCTGAACTATTCATGACCAGACATGATGTCATGAGCGGGCGGGATATCATGATGACATAATTTTGTGTTATTAGACATGATCAGTTGCGACGTCATCATGACGTCACATTGGATAATGACGTCACGTCAAGACCGATAACATCATTGTCACAGTCATCTCTGTGATTATCATTATTGCTGCCACTATTATCACCGGCAACTTTCTACCACTAACTAAAGTTCTTCACCGACAGATTTAAAGGTAACTACAAGCGGCGGACTCCATGGAAACCGCGTTGGCATGACGCTAGACAAGGAGAACTAAGAAGCGTTTCTAGGAGGAGGAAGGCGCACTTACAGATGGCACCACCAGCCGTTAACCTGTCCAAAAGAGATTCAGATATCAGGCGTGATTTCAATCAGAGATTAACATCTTGGATTAAAGAACTATGGTGCCAGCGGCACGTTAGATAAGTGATTGTAACACTGAAAGAAACAGTACCGTCAGCCAAGATGCAACTTCTCATCATAGCATATACTTATTAAAGGTGACAGCAAGTCTAAGTTGCCACAACACACACCCGAAATATTTGCGTCCATTCTTAAATCCTGCTTCTCTAGCGCTAGCACAAGCGAGGACTTGCAATTTCGCAATTACGAGATACATGCCCTAGAAAAAAATGTACATTAGTTTTGTAGAATATGGAAAATTAAATTCTCTTGAAATACATTGCCGTGAAGCCAGCTTAGGGATTAAGTGGTTAGTTCAATTCCATATAGAAGTACACATGCTAACGATAAAAAAGGACTCAGCGAGTTATTACAAGAGTTTTTAAATTTGTTAACTCACAAATGTTTTTCTCATATCGGCATTCATAGCGAAGGCTATTGACTAATGCTAACCTTTTGCCTCCTTTCAGGTGGAGTTTGACAAAGAAGTGAATATTGAAGACCGAAAGAAAGCCGCTGTAAGTGAAAAGCATGAATTAGCATTAGCTTACGGTTTCCGGAAAATGTAGGCTCTCGCCAGGGCGACGTTATAGCCGGACGGCAGTGCTCACAGAATTTTGCATGTTTGATTCCCATACAAAATCTAAGCAAAGAAGAGGTCGGTATGCTAGAGACCACACAGGAAGGATTTTCTCGTTACTAATGCTATGAAAACCAGCTTTGATTTGCACAGGCCTTTGCGATTTCTACGTAGTCGCTATTGTCGCTCGTACTCACAAGGGATACTGGAGGTTCAAATACAAGAGAGCCAGAGATGAAATGACAAGTAAAGAATTCTACCGCGCATTTACCGCCGCTCGCAACTACGTTTACAATATTGGGTACCTCCTTTTCTTGCTACTGCATGGAAGACACGATTTTGGTGAGGCTACTGGGCGCGGAGCTTCTTTAACTGTCTACATTCTGTGAAACAGTTTGGTGCACCTGCGCTTGTCAGCCTATCATTTTTATGTCTCTGCACATCTCCATATTTGCTCCAGCTTGAAATCATGGTAATGTTTGTAAACAAAAGTAGGTATGTTTTTATTTACAATCACTACCCACCCTTTCCAGTGTCTGTGTTTCTGCCCAGATAGCGGTACGGCACGATGCCGCAGTTGATGTCTTAGACTCTTTAGAGAAAACACTGTAATACATACTAAAACTTTTAATGTTCTGTTAATTCAAACCTACACTGCGGTCTTCGCTAGTCATTGTGGGTGATCCTGCCGCAGAAGGTGTGTTGATAACTTGTTTATTTTGGGATGCTTGCAGGAAAGCTTGGAAACGTTTTTCATTATGTTATACTCCATCGTGTTTGCTGTAAAGGTAAGGCTGGGATACCACGTCTTTGTATTGATATACATTTTCTGCAACAGAGTGAGGCAGGATAGTATCCGCAGAGGCATGACTCTCTTATGTTCACTAGGCAACAATGTTTATAAACTGTGATGCGTTAAATAAAGTTAAATTGGTTCACAGGAAGGGAAAGGCGCAGTAACTGTCACACTTGCTCTGTGGACACCCGAACCGCGCCGTAAGGGAAGGGAGGAAGGTGGGAATGAAAGTGGAAAGAGAGAAAGAGGAGCCGTAGTGGAGGGCTACGGAGTAATTTCGACCACCTGGGGATCTTTAACGTGCGCTGACATCGCACAGCACACGGACGCCACTTCGTTTCGCCTCCATCGAAACGCAGCCGCCGAGGTCGGGTTCGAACCCGGGAACTCCGGCACAGTAGTCGGGCGTCTTACCACTGCACCACCCCGGCGGGGCAGAATCGTATTTCGTGAAGAATCACTTCATGTTCTGTCCAAAGAGCAAATATTTTCCCTTTATTTAGTATGGTTCACGTTCGATACATCTCAGAAATAGAGAAAGGTCAATAGAAGATTGGTTTGTTTTTGTGGGGTTTAACGTCTCAAAGCGACTAAGGCTATGAGGGACGTCTTAGTGGAGGACGCCGGAAATTTGAACCACCTGGGGTTCTTGAACGTGATCAATAGAAGAGACCTCGCCTGTGACAACGGGATAGAGGTGCTCTTGATTTATTTCAACCCTTGAGGAACAAGAGCAAATTCGTACATAAAAACACCGCTCATGACACTTTATGTTTGGAAGAGGAATCGAATGTATACCAAGAGGTTACATTTAATAAGATATGTCTGAAAGCGGGCACATCCTCAATACAAAGAGCGACAAGAACGCATCATAACCACAAAGCCCCGAATTCCAAGAAACTTTTAGAGAATGAAGAACTCATGGTAACTCTGACACGCCGTGAAGGAAGTAGAATGCTTTGCCATAAATATTGCACAGGTGACAATAGTATGTGCAAGAGGTATTTGGAAGCAAACAGCCTACCAATGACACGAGAAAGTGAAAACTGAGCCTTGTTCGTATCGTAAGAAGAGTTTAGCAAGTCGAAAGCAGCAAGCAATGGTGTCAATTGGAGCAATTATCAACCATCTCTGCAGTCTGACATGGTTGTGATATTTCATGCCTTGTGTATAAATGGTGTTAAAGATGGAGGCGAAAAGCAAGGCGTCCGTGTGCTGTACGGTGTCAGTGCACGTTAAAGAACCCCAGGTGGTCAAAATTTCCGGAGTCCTCCACTACGGCGTCTCTCATAGCCTGAGTTGCTTTGGGACGTTAAACCCCACAAACCAAACCAAACCAAACCAATACATGTTGTTACCACCACTTCTTTCATGGAAGGGGGAAAGGGGGGGGGGGGCAGCAACTCTACTTTCTTTATTCTGCAGTACGTGTTAGTTAGAGCCATACTGACGGTGTGTGGTTAGGCCAAAGCTGAGCCTAGTCAGCGATTTGCGCCTGCAATAAACGATATAGACAAATAAATATGAAGGCGCATCTCAATAACATGTATTGCTATTTTACGCATTCTAAGATTGTTTTGTTTTTCGGGTTGCTAACATCACTCAAATAACCAAGGTTTTTTGATACCGAGAACAACGCTTTAATCTGTCATGGCAAATGTGCTTCAGAGGCTGTCGCATGGAATGCAAATATTAAAAATTGTGTTTTTTTTTCGGGTTTTTTGAGGGAAACTATAGATTCGACTCGGATGAGGGCACGTAATTGATAATCATCTTCTACCAGACATCATAAGTTGGGCTAGAAGTTCGTTTATATAATGAAAGAAAATGAATTCCACAACATGTTTACGATCATAAGACTAATAGGTTATGTAACTTATACTCATAAGTTTCATATGCGGAGTGAACGACTGCTTTATCCCAGGCCACACAAAGCAGCCGAACTGGTCCTGTGTAGAGCCAGAAATTGCAGATTGAATGTCAATATTCATTCCACAGTTGGATGCAGCTTCAGTCGACAGTGGGCAAGTACGTGCAATCTTTTCTGGGGTGACAGGACGAGAGCATATTTTCTAATTGAATATCTATGGTTAGGCGAAACCTTAGCTCGGATGAAGTTGTAGACTGCTTGAGACACTGCTTCCAAGAAACACCTAAAATATTTATAACATCTGTGATCCCTGGAGACCTAAAATACTGCGTGACGTCTGAAATATGCTAACCGCTTCTAGCTGAGACGTAATTTAATACATGAAATTATTATTGCTTGGTGAAGTACATCCAGAAGTAGAACTATCCGTGTCCCGTCTGGTTCTTAATTGAACGAAAAAAATTTGTTATTTAGCTACAAGGGGATTACGAATAGAATTAAGTATATAATACAATCCAAACAAAGATACTATAACATAGTCAGCAAATCAATAACAATATGGAAATTCGTTCAAAATGCAAGAAACAAGCAAAATAAAAACCGACCACTTTAAATGTTCTCTATTAGAAGATCATACATTATCCCCTTTTCATTACGGATTCATATCTTCTGAAACTGCTCATGATTGTTGGCATGCAAAGCCGCGGCTTTCAAGCGTCAGTTTCAATTAGGCGACCAATATAAAGACTGGTGTCTTAAATATTTAAATACTACATTGACATTAATTGCGTCTAATTGGCTGTGTTTTGAAATTTGTCGTGGCGGAGGGGCTTGCGAAACTCGATGAAGTCGAGAGCTCTGCTGTGTAGGGCCACCCAAGATAGACAGGTCACGGCAGAGAGTTCTGACAAAATGTGATTCACTGGAGAAGGTAATGGCAACCCACTCCAGTATTTGCTGCCAAGAAAACCCTATGGCCAGTCAAAATACCATTAATGATATGGCGCCGGAAGATGAGTCCCCCAGGTTGGAAGGCGTCCCACATGTTATTGGGGATGAACAAAGGGCGATTTCTAGTAGCTCCAGGGCGAATGAAGCGGCTGGGCTAAAGCCAAAAGGACGCTCAGTTGTGGATGTGTCGGGAAGCGACCGGAAAGTCGGATGTTGCAAGGAGATATATCACATAGCAACATGGAATGTAAGATCTATGACGTAAGGTAAACTGGATGTCGTCAAGCGAGAAATGGACAGATTGAACATTGATATCTTGGGTATCAGCGAGCTCAAGTGGACCGGAATGGGAGAATTTAACTCCGGCGACGATTATGTCTTCTATTGTGGGCACGAATCCAAGAGAAGGAATGGGGTCGCTCTCATAGTAAACAGAAGAATGGGTAAAGCAGTGCTAGGGTACAACCCCAAAAATGACCCAATGATTTCACTTCGGATCCAAGGTCACCCTTTAAACATAACTGTTATCCAAGTCTATGTACCGACCACTACTGCTGAAGAAGCTGACGGACAGAGATTTTATGCGGACCTACAAGGCCTTTCAGGTATGATCTGGATCAAATTCCATTAGAATATGCTGTGGAAGTGAGGAATCGATTTCAAGAATTAGATCTAGAAGACAGGGAGCCCGAAGAGATGTGGACTGATGTTCGTGATATATTACAAGAAGTTGCTACTAAGGTAGTTCCAAAGCAAAAGAAATGCAAGAAAGCAAACTGGTTATCTGAAGAGGCTTTGCAAATAGCTGAAGAAAGTAGGATGGCTAACGTTATGGGGGAAAGAGAAAGATACAAGGTTATCAATGCGGATTTTCAGAAAATAGCAAGGAGAGATAAGAATGCCTTCCTAAACATACAGTGCAAAGCAGTTGAGGACAACAGCCAATTAAGGAACACAAGAGCTCTGTATAAGACAATCAAAGATATCAAAGGAAGCTTCTGTGCTAAGCTGGGCGTGATAAAGGACAAACGAGGCAAGGACCTCACAGCCTCAGAGATAAAGAAGAGGTGGCAGGAATACACAGAACTGTACAAGAAGGACCTGAATGTGCAAACCCAACATGAGACGGTTGTGATTACTGATCTCGAGCCGGGCATCCTGAAGAGTGAAGTTGAATGGGCCTTAGCCAGCGTTGCTAAGAACAAAGCTAGCGGAATTGATGGCATTCCAGCTGAGTTGCTTCAAAACCTCAACCTTGACGCTGTTAACATTGTGCATATATTATGTCAGAAGATTTGGACAACCCTGAGGAGGCCACAAGATTGGAGGAGGTCAATTTACATCCCCATTCCAAAGAAAGGCAGTGCCAAAGATTATTCCAACTACCGCACGATCGCGCTCATTTCGCATGCTAGCAAGGTGATGTTGAAAATCCTCCAAGGTAGGCTGCAGCAGTATGTGGATCGGGAGCTTCCGGACGTGCAAGCTGGGTTTCGCAAGGGCAGAGGAACTAGAGACCAAATTTACAACCTTCGCTGGATCATGGAAAAAGCAAGAGAGTTCCAAAAATCCATCTACTTCTGCTTACTGATTATGCGAAAGCGTTTGACTGCGTAGATCACAGCAGATTGTGCCAAGCTCTCCAAGAGATGGGAGTTCCAATTCACCTAATCTGTCTCCTCAGGAACCTCTATGAAGGACAAGAGGCCACAGTCAGAACTGGGCATGGTCTTACTGATTGGTTTCCGATTAAGAAAGTGAGGCAAGGCTGCATACTGTCGCCCTGCCTATTTAACCTGTATGCAGAGTGCATCATGAGGAAGGCCGGTCTGGACGAGTCTTCAGCTGGAGTGAAGATTGCTGGAAAACGTATCAACAACCTTAGATATGCGGATGATACCACTTTAATGGCAGAAAGTGAAGTGGAACTCAAGAGACTTCTGATGCGCGTACAAGAAGAGAGTGAGAAGTTTGGGCTTAAACTGAACATTAAAAAGACAAAGATCATGGCTCTTGCCCTATCAAGTCCTGGAGCATCAATGGACAAGAAGTGGAAGCTGTGACAGACTTTCTCTTCTTGGGCTCTTCTTGGGCTCCAAGATTACCTCAGAAGGAGACTGCAGCCATGAAATTAGGAGACGCCTGCTTCTCTGAAAGAGAGCAATGGTTAGCCTTGACCACCTAGTAAAGAGCAGAGACATTAGTCTGCCAACCAAGATCCGTATAACTCGTGCTATGGTCTTTCCAGTTGTGATGTATGGATGCGAGAGTTGGACTGTGAAAAAGGCTGACCGCCGAAGAATTGACGCGTTTGAATTGGGGTGCTGGCGAAGACTCTTGAGAGTTTCTTGGACTGCCAGAAGATCAAATCAGTCGATACTGTCGACCATAAACCCTGACTGCTCATTGGAGGGTCAAATTCTAAAGTTAAAGCTCAGCTACTTTGGTCATCTGATGAGAAGAGAGGAGTCGCTGGAGAAAGATTTCATGTTGGGAAAGGTTGAGGGTCGCCGGGGAAGGGGTAGGCAGCGAACGCGATGGTTAGATGGCATCCTCGAGGCACTGCAGATGAAGTTATGTGATGTTAGGAAGATAATGAGAGACCGGAAAGCGTGGTGTGACATGGCCCATAGGGTCACGAAGAGTCGGAAACGACTGAACGACTGAACTGAACTGAAGTGTAGTCATAGTTTGAATAGAGACTGCCTGAAGACTAACCATACGAAGCGGAGTATTGGCTTTGTGCAAGTGAATATTCGAGATTGTGCACAGGTAAAAAAAAAAAAAAAAACTGACGGAAAGAAATGACAGTGAAGCTCATAAAAAGTCGGTATAAACTTTAGAGGCTATATTTATGAGGCATTTCAGATGGCGCCAGAGCATTGATTGCGTGACGCACGTAGTTGTGAGCCATTAAATGCAACGAGGGGGCAACGTTGCTATTGCTGATGACGGAGTCAGCCACCTTGTGATCTCTACGATTTTAGGCTGGGTTCTTCCGTCACACGCTGCTTCATGGCGAATTATACCGAAAAATTTGAATAATGAATTCGCATAGAATATAACCACAGGCAGTGCATGCATAGAGCATTTTAACCAATATGTTCATACCCGCGAAAATATTTAGCGGAAAAAAAAGTTACAAGGGTTCAACGCTGCTGAACCAAATATTATGCGAAAGCATTAGCTGCGGGTGACCGAGCGTTCTTCTCTTTTTCTTCTTCCTCAGCGCACATATAAAGCCCCGCTTTAACCAAGCCGTATGAACCTGCCTTAGTGGCCTATAGGGGTAACTGATTCTGACATAACCGTTCCATATGAAACGAGAGACCCAAGTTGGCAGGTCCTGCCAGCCCCCGTGTGGTGTGACGCCACAGCGTCACGTGGGTAAGACGTGGCTACCGGCCGCGCTATGCTGAAGGCTCGAAACCTTCAGTAGTATTGCTTTCACGATAATATTATGAGGGACACTTAAGCACCTCCTTTAAGGGTATGATGCGATACCTTAGGCTATCAGCGCACATATGAATCTCCGCTCTACCCAAGATGTATCAACATGCCTGCGTGGCCTAGGCGTAACGTGAACGCTACGCTACATCCTGGCAGGCTGATTCTGGTATCACCTTCCCTGGAGAAAGGAGAGGCATGAGTTAGCAGCTGCTGTCAGGCGTTACGTCAGGCGTCTAGTTAGCGATCGGCCATGTCAGCTGCCTGCCAGCATCCTGCTTGTGATTTTTCGCTAACAACACCAACTCCGGCGACCGCCAACGCCTGATTTTCTATTCACGGGGCCTTTAACGCAATCGAGTTAAAAAATGCACCGAAAGTAATGTTATCCCCACTGAAGAGATATCAGGGCTCATGCCCTTTAAGTACAGTTGCTGCCAATGTGTTTTAGAGATAAGCGAAGGCATCCATAGAAGAATTCTCATGACAACGCGAGAATGCTAAAGCTTGAATAAAAATTGAAGACGTTGCTGAGAAATGACTAAATATACTAAAGCGGAGAGCTTTGTATTGAAAGGAATGAATGTGTTATAAGTCCATATATTCGTATCAAGTTATCCATATATGTTATAAGTGAATGGTATATGAGATGTCAGAGGGTGATACGCTGAACGGTAGCCATCTTAGCATGAAAGACAAATACGAGTGAATGTTAGCCAATAGGAAGCAATGGAAGACTCAGAATAATGGGAGAATATCAAAAAAGCAGTTTCAGACATTAATCATGAGATTGGTATGATGAGGAAAAGTTAATTACCGTACAAAATGGCACTAACAAACATGATGGGACAAAGAGAGTATATTTATTCGGTGTACTTTCGATGGGAATAAACAACTTTAATGGATACTTCGTTTTGAATTGCACGCATACTGCAGATTTTTTTTGCCACCAAACGTTAACATTATGAGGTAACCATGCAAGAGGTAGTGGAATACAACTGAAGGTAAAGTGGCTTTCCGCCTCAAAGTATCCCCCCTCCTGCGCCCAAAATGGTGTCGCTGCAGAAAGGATATTCAGCGTACCAGTGCGGACAAAAGCAAAGAGAGCACGCTATATGCTTCTAAACATTTTCACGCGGTGCATAACTGAAACTGGCAGGCGTACTATGTGCGAAGCAGTAATAGACGATAGTGCCCTTTCACTGGGAGAAATTGTTTTCATACCTCCAGTGCAGAAGGCGTTATTTTAATTTGAATGGGGTAGCGTGTCCCGTGTACTTATGTTCGTACCTGTACATTGCACACTTCTTCAGGACAATAAGTTGTTCGCTATCAGAGAATAAAACTTATTTAGGAAGTTTATTTCGTTTTCGTGCTGTATGAATGTTTGAAGCAGCCTTTCAATATTTTTCTGAAGTTTAAATCTTTCGTTATACTTGTGATGATTACTTGCGATTGATTATTATGCATGCTAGTCTGTTTACACCGCTTGCAGCACGCCTTTCGTTATAGTAAAAAAAAGTGCTGCAATTCGGATATGTGACAAATGGGTCGTTTTACAGCTTGGCATCCTCTACGGTATATACCAGCTCTACAGCAACTGGGACGAGACGCTGGCAGAATTAGGAGGCCCTATCTACCCGTTTCAACAGGATCCTCCCATGTATGCTCCGGGTCAGGCCTACTTCATCCAAGCCCAGCAGCAGTTTCCGAGAGTGCAGCAACCGGCTATGTTTGGACCACAAACGTTTGCAACAGCACCCCCTACATGGGCACCGCAGTCATGGCCACCTGGCACCCAGCAGCAGCAACCGTTTACCGCCGGCCCGCGCAACGTCGCTTACGCGTACGGGGGCATGCCACCCCAAGGAATGGCGGTACCCGCTATGGGAGTTCCTGAGCTTCCTGCGCCTCTCGAGCAGCCGCCGCCACTTGTGGGTGCGAGGAAGTCCGAACAGCTGGCGCTCAAAAAACGCTGACGCTGAGCGGCAGGGGAGCCACCTGACGTATTTATTTGTTTGCCTTAACAGACCAGCGTTCCTTGCCGGCGTCTATATTTCCCTACGCAGAATTCACAATAAACTACGATATTCAGCCACATGTCGCCCATTCTTACTGCACTGATCATGATGTTTTGAGAACTCTAGACGAGCCTATGGCAGGTGATGTGAAGTTGGAGTTTACTAAATTCACTTCCTAAGCGTCACAGGTGCGGTGGGAAATTTTCCCGACGTCGAGCGGTTTTGCAAATGGATCAGAATGACAGCCCTGCAGACTCCTTTTTAAGGTCAGCCTAAATACCTTCAAGTACTCGTTCTTTATATTTTAATAATGACGTGATTATTCTTCGATATTGGAAGTTTGTTGCTCGGCTACCTGAAAGCATCGTTCATGGAAAGTAAAGCAAGAGACGGTACAAAAATTATTACATTGAAATCTTTAAAGTCGTCCGGAATAAACGCTGAGCCATATAAAAACTGTCCGTTTTGGGTAGAATATAAAATTCTACGATATTAACAGTGAGCACTCCTTCTGCAGATGCAGTAGGCAGCATTACGAGTGTAGTGTTTTATACACGCAGTGAAGCGAAGGAAGAAGATCCATTAATCTTCCGGCTAGCACAGAAGCAAAACTTTCGTCGCTTTTTATCGGCACAGATTTTACTAACAAGGCTGCACCTGAGCAACTTGCTTGCTGGTTTGTTGGTTCATGCTTGAAGAAAGGAAAAACTACGCATTAGGACGAAAAAAAAAAAAAAGAATGGAATGGACACAATCTCACAGGCCCAGTTTCCCAACCGTTTCTTCCTGAAAGCGGAAGCGCAGGCTGCAAAAGTGGGATCTCCGGCACGTGGTAAATTGAAGGTTAGAAAAATGTGCATGGAAATGATGCATTCTTACTGCAGGCCAGGTGAGGCGTGGTAATGAGATAAAGGTTTTATCATAAGCCAGACTATGCACACTGCAGGATGAAGACCTCGCTCATACTCCTCCAACTAATCCACGTCTGTGCTACGTGCATCCACTTGAACCCTGCAAACTCCTTAACGTTATCTGCCCACATATCTGCCGCTCTCTGTTACGCTTTGCTTCATTGTATTTGAATCTGTTACCGTTAACGGCAATCACTTATCCTTTCTTCGCAGTACGTGTCCTGCCCACGCACATTCTTAATTTCTACTAAAATAACTACGGTTATTTCTCTGACCCACTTTGCACGGTTCGTGTTTTATGAGGTTAAATCTGCCATTTTCAGTTCGATAACTCTTTATGTTGTCCACAACTGAAGTACAAACTTTCGCATTGGCCTTTATGTTTCAGCCCCACAGGGGAGTACAGGTAATGTGAAACAGTTATACATTCTCCTATTGAGCGATACCGACAAGTTGCGATTCATAATCTGCGAATACTGGCCAAATGTGCTCCATCGCAATCTTTTTCTCTCGCGTATTTGCTTTTCGTTTGGTCCTGGGGTTAATGTCTGTACTCAGCAGACATATTCGCCTACCACTTACGGCGCAGTGGTTACGGCGCTCGACTACTGTTCCCAAAGACGCGGGATCAAATCCCGGCCTCGGTGGCCGCTTTTCGATGGAGGCGAAAAGCAAGGTGCCCGTGTGCTCTGCGATGTCAGTGCACGTTAAAGAACCCCAAGTGGTCGAAATTTCCGAAGTCCTCCACTACAGCGTCTCTCATAGCCTGAGTCGCTTTGGAACGTTAAACCCCACAAACCCAACCAAACCAAACCCAGCGCTTCACTACCAATCGTAAGTTGCCATTCCTTCTCAAGGCTTGTTAGGTAGGCATAACTTTACTGAAATGTCGGCAAGCGACGGTTTAACGTGACGTTGGCAAACCGTCGTTGGCAAACGACGTTGGCAAACCGTCGAGCCGGGTTATACACTACTCTGAACTACCCCATTTCGGACTGTTTGCGGTGGGTCACAAGGCTTGTGCTTTACGAGCGCACAGCCGGGCCTGCTGGACGGACGGTTGAGTTTCATTGTCTATACTCTGAACCGCACTTTGAAATTCAGTTGGATATATCCTGGAGGTAGCTTCGGTAGGGTACCTGGCCCAGTCCCATACTATGCGCCATTGGTCCACCGGCTGCACTGCACATACACTGCATGCACCACTTGTATAGTTATTTGTCTGTGTGAAGACGTGTAGCGATTCCGGGGCGAGGAGTGACCCGGTGTGTGTTTGCCTTTGGATGAGGGCTTCCTCCCGACTGAGTGCCGGGGGGCTATTGAACATTGCCTTAGTCTTCTGCCCACTAAATTTAATGCCTACCTTTCTGTTTTTCTTGCCTAAGTCATCAATCAATCTTTGCAATTCGTCCGCTGTGTTATTTCGCAAGGCAGCGTAATGAGGTAATCGAAGAATATTGAGGTATTCACAATCAACCCTTATCCTTAATGGCTTCCATTCCAATCCTCTGAATAGGTTCTCAAAGCAAGCTGTGAATAGTATCAGGACGGTCGTATCTCTTTGCCCAACAGTTTTCTTTATCAGCATCACCTCTTTTCTACATTGCGCGGAGGAGGCCTCCCAATTAGCAAAGCTTCGAACCCAGCAGCAGCAAGGCCGAGATGCAGGATGCTACAACCTGCGGCGACGGACTGCAGAATATTTTCCAGGTGGCCTTATCTGGGTTTGGTACCCTATTTGTCGACGCGAGTTCAGGGAAACACTACTTCGCCGTTATTTCGGTTCGTACCGCGCTCTTCGATGCGTTGTTGACCTGGTCTGTGAAGTTATTCCTCATGAAGAACCAGAACCCCGACGTTCCAAGCATTCTGAAGTAGTCCATGTGGTCCACCGAAGCCTTTATAAGCTAGATCGCAGTGACTACTCTTCTGCTCCCCAATTTAATTTTGCGTCGGTTGATGCTTCCCGAGCGGGGAGGGGGTTGGGGGTTGGAGGGGGGTGATGTTGCAAGCGTTGAAGACGACAAAGTCCAGAGGTGTGAAAAAAATAAAAAAAAGGAGCGCACTCACTCCTAGACTAAGCTCGAATCCTGTTACGAAACCCTTAACCCTACATCGGACGCAACAGCGAGTCCTCGTCTACGCGATAATATTAGTGATGAAGTTAGCTGCTTTGTCCCTTAGCGCATACATCTGATCTTTATCTATGCCTAATTCCCTCTTCTTCGCTTTATGGCTGCCACCGTTCTTTAGTGTTTGCTCGTTTTCCTCGATATTCTAATTCGTTATGTCGGACACCGCCTATTACCTTTGAAGGCTCCCCCGTTCTGTCCAATCTGTTGTGTTGGAAGCTTTCATACTTTAGCTTTCTTGTTCAAATCTACCGTCTGCATGTATAGTTTTTCGCTGTCCTCTCAAACTCTCCTGCCGCTTACTCCTGCCGCGCCCTCACTAACGATATCTCTGACGTTATGGTTCAATGCTCTTATCATTAAGGTCGTCTTCCTCAGCTAAAACAGAACATTTATTCTGTGGCAAGGTCCTGAATTCTTTTACTTTCTCTCTCACAGCTAATTCTTTGATTGGTTCTTCCTTACCAATCTGTTCTGTTGTCCCTTCAAGTTTAAACGAATTTAAGTCTAGACCATCCTGGGGTCACTGCATCGCACCTTTCCTATTACCTCTACATCCTGCACAACGCTACAGCCAGAAAACAATATGTAAATGATTTCCTTTTTAGCGTCCCGTGTAGGGTTATCCGTGTCCAGTTCCGTTTTTTCCGTTTGCTGGAGAAGGTATGCATGATTTGCAAGTTATTTGTTTCGCGAACGCAACTAACAAACCCTATCTGCTCTTCATAGTCACCCCGCTGGCTGGTCTCCAGCCGGCTATTTGCATATAATATCGATGAAGTCTTCCATTAGTAAATTATATGCGGCGTTTTTGTTTTCCCTCTTGACGACTCTACATCTTTGTAAAAGCTTTGGACAGCCTGGTCAGAGTGACTACAATGGAGGGCATAGACCTGCAAAACTTTAAATTTATCCCTCTCGTGCTTTATGCGTATTGGCAAGGGGCCCTACTCCCAATTCTCATCTCTCCATTAAGTGTATGGATAGCACAATACGTGCACACCATTTAGTACAAGCATATGCATTGTTCGGCTTCTAACCTCACTAAGCCAGATGACATCCCACTTCACGCCCGCTAATTCTTCGAACATGACTGCTAGACTATCCTCACTAGCCTGCCAAGTTCAGCTTCCAATGGCGGCCTGTAAGAAGCCAGTGTTTCTTAGCATCCTCTGCTGCGTTACAGGCCTGACTGACGCCATGGTCAATCGCTTTGCGGGCGCTGGAGACTGAGGATCAGGGTGTATTGGAGTATATATAGGAGAGGATAGCCAACTGCTACACCAAGGTGACTAAATTGGGTTCTGTTCAGGCGTTTTCGAGGGTGTTCATCGGCATCAGGCCGCACCCCGATCTAGTTAATGTAATTCTATCGACACGCGGATGGCGGATGTTTCTTTTTATATAGCGGTGGAGAATAGCGCTACATCGGGATTCGAATAACAGCTATCTTGCGCGAGAGGGGGATGTCCTACCTCTGCGCCACAGCAGGAACCCTGAGTAAAACTGCAGTGTAGTGCATATTTTAAAATGGTGCACTACAACGTGCAAATTAGATTTTTTCATTAGGGACTTCTACGATGGTGGTGGTGGTATTAAACAAGTACAAGACAGGCGTCAACCTATCCGCCTAGATGGCGGCCTGGAATCCTTGAACCCGTGCGGCGTCTTTGTCCAGTCGGAAAACTCCAAGCTGAATGTTAGGGTGTGAGCTGAGCAATATGGTCTCTCAAAAGTCTTCTTTTTTTGTCTCTCGATTTATATTTTCGCGAAGCGTACCTCTGCTCCCTTTGCTGCGTCTTCGATTATTACCGCTTCATTTCATTATTTGAAGTCATTAGTCAAGCACAAAAAAAAAAGCAACGTACGGAATAAATATTGCTGTAGCTCGAAATAACATGGCATTTAAATAGAAAAGTGCTATTCCCAAAGTTCCCTCCTTGAGATCATACACTTATTTTGCTTAGAACGAACGATTAATTGCATTCTCTATAAACATTTTGTGTGCCTTGGATATCATTCTTACCCACTTCTTGTTTTGTTTCAAATCCGAATAATTTCTAATGATGGCTTTTGATCCGCGCTGCATTCATTTCTTTGGTTTAGAGCGTGCATACGGTAATGTAGAAGAAGATTCACGACAGCTATGGCCAGCATACAGTTCTTGAAACTTATCCTAGACCTGTGCGCTGTAAGTGAAACGTTAAGAAATTCTTGTAATTTTCAGTGATGATGCTGTTGTTGACATCCCACAATGGCCAGTAGTATGAACAAAACCCTGTCTTCGGTCCAGGTTCGCCTTTGGCGTCTCGTTCTCTAAGAGCGTCCAGAAAGCTGGTGTCGGACAGATTAGTCACGACGCACATTAACAGTATCATGCGCACTCTAAGCCAGATGCATGGCAAGACAATGAAATCATGTGAGCGTTTGAGAGCTCTGTCGCAGCGCTACCACGTTTACTGGTGCTAGTTGAGTTGTCGGGAAAAAGGTTTTGATTCGAATGTCGAAACCTGTTTAACGATAACATTGCACTCTGCTTGTATCCCGTCGAAATTGCAGACGGTGTAAGCTTCGAACATCCAATGTAGGTGTTAAACAATTATTTATTTAAGCGAGATGGCAATAACCAGGACAAAACTGCAGCATGTGGCCACAGCTCTAGCACTTCGTCGGGCAGATATGAATTTTTGATAAAAGATACCGCTAAAATGTTCGTTGTAGATGTGTTAGAAATTCCAGCAGACCAATGAATGTGCTGCACGGAATATTCGGGGGACATTTGTGTAAAGGTAGTCCAATTTCTAATATGTACCTTTCTCTCCATTTTTTCGCGCGTTCAATGCAAAACAATAACTTCGCTATAAATTTCTAGATCACCAGTTTTTTGTTTCTTTATTAACTGACGCCAAACAAACAATTCTACCGCAAAAGGAAATGCAAAGAATACCTCACAAGCAGGTAGAAAAAAATTTAAGAAATTGGAACAAAGCTAATGGTGATCGTAAAGCAGCAAAAGATTAAGAGTATTTACAGTTATCCTTAAAGGAGCTACTCTGGGGTGATGCAGCTTCGCTGGCCATTGTATCGCGCCTCAGATTATCAGTGGCTGCGTGCAGATGTTTGCATTAACTAGCCTTTTATTCCGCTTTTAGCGAAAGGCCTCGCACCGAGTGCACGCATGCACTCTTTGCAGGTCGAGTTGAGGAAGGTGGCGAAGGGTGGCTGTTCCTGGCCCTACGGGGCTGGGACGGTAGGTCGACGCCGCTTGCGGTAGGGGCTAGCCAGCCACCGAATTTTATCTGTTGTAGGCCGTCATTGCACCCGCCACTGCTTCTGTTGTGGTAGACGGCTGTTGTTGCGGCGCGCGTCTTTCTCTATCTCTTCTTTTTCCTTTCTTCTCTATTTTCTCTTCTGTCCGCACGAGGCAGCGTAGGCGCCTCAGCTACAGAGCCAGTAGCAGGCCCATGCAGTTTTGTTTCATTCTTCCTTCAGTCGCAACAACAACAATTATCGGTCCCCTAGGCTCCGGCGCCGCGTTGATGATACGCAAACCGGTAAAGGAACGACACAGCAGAGCTTATGGTTAAAAGCTTCCACAACAACTGGTAGTCACCTCACCGCATGCACGTTATTGAAACCGATAGAAGGCATGCATTTGAGGAATATACGGAACGCACAGACGATTTGCTCAAGGGTGAGCAAAAAATGAAGGAAAACTCGAAGGACGCATTACTGCAATAACGTTCTGCAACGTTTTGTGAACCGTTTTATAAAAACATCTCCCGCCCTATGCAAAGGCTAGCTTGGGTGGAAATCGCACACAAAGCTTGCGCGTTGACCCTGCGTGCCTACTAAGTTTCACAGTGGTGCTTACCTGGTTTGACCGCACACGGTGAGAAATGAGAGCCATCTGGTTTCTATACGAGACACCAGCTTTCCGGCAAAGGGCGGTGGTCGCGCCACCTGCCTAGTCGCGCGTATTGCAGCGTTCGGCTTGAGTGCTTTCTTTCATGTCGCTTTCCTCCAGCTACGAAAGATCGCGCGACCAGTGCCCTTTGCCGAAAAAAGGCGTCTGCGTCTCATCATACGCGGTCAAACCAGGTAAATACCATTATCATACATGCTATGTACGTAACAAAAGGACCACCAACGGGCAAGCTTTGTCAGCCGTTTCACCGTAAACGATCGAGCATCCAGGTGATGGGGTCGAGTTTGTCAAAGCGGTTCAGATAAATTTGCAGAACGCTGAACTTAACCCTGTTAAACCACATTTTTGGTTACAACCCAAACAATAATCTCAGAAACATGCATTTTGAGTAATCGCGCAATAAATTAGAATCCTCGCGTGAACATACTCTTGGAGTACCGGAATATTGACAATTTATAGGGCATTCGTCCCATTCCGTTTGAGACATCTCCTCGCGAAAGATAGTGCAAGCTCACCGCTCTTTTGTAGCGAAAGCAACCTTACACCAGGTTTCAGCTCGTCACGTATGTCGTGGCCGCGGCCACGAATGACCTATAACAGCGGCGCCTAGCAACTGCTTAGCCGAACTCCGCCAAATGGCACCTTAGATGGGCGCCGCGCCGCTGCCGCTAGCTCCCGCCAGATGTGTAATCCGCGGGTAGAGGAGAGGAGGTGACGCTTCTCGGATATAAACGCACTTCACCTCAGTGAAATCTAGAGGTGGCAGGTGGTGAAGGGTGGCTGTTCCTAGGGCTGGGACGGTAAGTCAACGCAGCTTGTGGCGGAGGCTAGCCAGCCACCGTATTTGTATCTGTTGTAGGCCGTCATTCCACCCGCCACCGCTTAGGCAGTGGACGACGGCTATTGCGGCGCACATCTTTCTCTCCCTCTTCTTTTTTCTGTACTTTTTCTCTTCTGTCCACACGCGGCAGCGGAGCGGCTCAGCTACAGAGCCAGTAGCAGGCCCGTGCATTTTTTTCCTTCTTTCTACAGTCACAGCAACAACAACAACAATCTGGACGTTATGGATAGCACTAAAGAGAGGCAACAACGACAGAACGAAGCTAGAAAGAGACGACGCGCTCAAGGGACAGCAGAAGAATGCGCTGCACGACTCGAGAAGCATCGTAACGAAGATGCAGCTAGAAGAAGTCGTTCTACTTCCCAGAACTACGTCCCCAGCACTCGGTGCGGACGCATCAAAATATGAGGATTGGGCCAAATTGCTAATTCAAACCAAGAACCGTTTCACACGCAAACTCCAGACCACTGAAGACACCCCGACAGTAGAAAACCACCTGCTACACTTGTGGAAAGCCAGGAGATCTCTTACTAAGGGATGTAAAAAACAAACACAATCGTAAGCTTAAAATTAGAATTGCCCAGATAACCAAGGAGGCGGAAACATAAGCGTGGTCTCTAGCAAAAACCAACTGGATATCCAGATGCGATTCCCTCCGAGGCACCCTCAGCACGAAAAGTACATGAAGCCTTCTTATGTGCCTGATTGAACCTAATAAATCAAAAGGCGAAAAGAGCAGGGACTTGAAAAGGGCACTTAATGACTTCAAAGGCACGGATGAACAGCTCGCCGACAAACTAAAAGAAAGATACTTATGTACGACAGTAGACGAAGATGAGGAATTTAGAACCTACACTGGAGATAAAAGCCCAAAAGTAGATGCGGAATTCACCGTCGCGCAAATTAAAACCGCATAATGGGTATGAGGCGAGGAACGACACCGGGAGACGACCAGATAACAGTCGGTCTTCTGGCCAACCTCAATGATCAAACTCTACAAGATTTTACGACCTGCATTCATCATTGCTGGGACTCGGGAGTGCTACCGAATGAATGGAAAACATTCATAGTGATGTTCATCCCCAAGCCCGGAAAAAAGATGAACACAGACAATTTAAGACCAATCTCTCTCACGTCCTGCGCCGGTAAGCTCATGGAGACGGTAGTGAGGCAAAGGCTGTCCGGGTATTTGGAACAGCACGAGCTGCTGCCGCCCTCTATGTTCGGCTTCCGACCACATTTATCAGCGCAGGATGTACTGCTCCAAATCAATAGGGAAGTCATTGATCCCCCTTTCCGGAGTTCAGAAGACAGGGCTATTTTGCCCCTGGACCTTAAACAATTTGTTAAACACAGAAGAATTCTGAAAAATTTAAACGCCATCAATTGCGGCGAGAAAACAGTTAGCTACATAAAAACTTGGAAAATGGGAAATTTTATATCGGATTGGGCAATGAAAAATTCGGACCCATCGATATGGGAACCCGAGGAACGCCTCAAGGAGCTGTTCTCTTCGCTGTTCTTTAACGTGTAATAGGCCTCCCAGAGAGGCTTAACGCTGTGGATGGCGTACGCCACGCCATCTATGCGGACAACATTATCATCTGGTCGTCACGGGGCAACCTAGGGCAGATGGAGGAGGCCCTCCAAGAGGCCGCCTCGGTAGTAGAAAACTACGCTCGGGAATGTGGTCTAGAGTGCGCTCCGAATAAATCAGAACTTTTGCACATTGCAAAGCATAAAGACCTAGAACAATACATACACATTTACGTAAACGGCATTCCGATACCAGAGGAGAGCATTATCCGGGTATTGGAATTGCAAATTGATAACCGGAGTAACAATGCCACAGCCCTGAAAAAATTAAAGTCCACCTGCGAACAAATTAGTAGGATGATTGGCAGGATATCCGGCAAGCACGGTGGACTTCCTGAAAAAGAAACCGTTCGCCTGGTACAGGCGTTCGTCGTTAGTCGTGTGGTGTGCGTGGCGCCCTACCTCAAGCTGAGGAAGAGCGACCGTGGCACGTCCGACTCGATGATTCGGGCGGCGGTAAAAAGAAGGCTCTAGGACTCCCGGCCAGAGCGTCTACAGAGCGCCTGCTCCAACTTGGGGAACTGATTGAGGCCAACAGAGCAAACCAAATTGCTAGGCTGTCGGTGACCAGCGCCGGCAGGAAAGTCCTCCAAGACCTCAATATAGGGCTTCTTATCACCACAGAAAACAGAGTGGACATCCCGGAAGTGTGGAAAAATACTTTGACGGTTAAGCCGCTCCCCAAAAAGATGAATTCGGAGTATAATCAGGGGAGGCGTGAAGCCAGGGCAAAATTTGTGCAAAATAACTATGGCAGTAAGACAGGCACATATTACGTGGATGCAGTGGGTCCCACCGATGATGGCATCTGCACCATTGCTGTTGTTCACGAAGGAAAGCAGGTGAACGGGCTCTCAGTAAAATTAACGACGCGCTAATGTTAAAGGAAGTGGTGATTGCACTGGCCGCCACCAACTGCAACTCAGCCTGTAAAATGTCGGACTCATAACAGGCCTGCCGAAATTACATGCCGGGTAGGATAGCGCCATTCGCCCGGAGAATAATATTGGCACATACGAAAAATTCAGACTCGGCTACTAGTAAAAAGCAGGTTATATGGATGCCCGGTCACCAGGGGGTGGAGGGGAACGAGACCGCTCACGCAGCTGGCCGAGCGTTACTCCCCCGGGGTTCCGCTCAATCCTCCGGTTCTACCGAGGCAACCATACCAATCCCGCTCATAAATTATGTGGAGATTACAAATTATTTACGCCTCTGCGGGAGGGCACTCCCGTGACCCGCAAAAGGTCTCGACAGATCTGAGGAGTGCCAACTTAGAAGGCTCCAAACCGGGTGTTTTCTAAATCCCGCCATACTAAAACACATGGACCCGACATTCACGGGTAGGTGCAAATTCTGCGAGCAGTATGCTGACTTATACCCCATGGTGTGGGCCTGCCAACAAAATACAAAACTAAAAGCAATAAAACAGCCAACTAGGGGGGGCTGGGAGGCGGCTCTGTCCAGCTCGGACCTGGAGGCCCAGCGTGTCCTGGTCCAGAAAGCTCGGGCAGCTGCGGCAGCCAATGGCATCCCGGAATAGGGTCTGCCACTCAGCTACACAACGAAACGCACCTCCCTTCCCAAATCATATCATCGTAAATAAATGTTTTCTCCTCCTCTTCCTCTCAGAGTGACTCTACGATGACTACGGAAAATTCCGATTGAGTTTCCAAGAGGGCCGGAATCAGATGAAGCGTAAATGAAGTGCCAAGGAAACACAAGAAGAATTTAAAGAAGGCTCGAGAAACGGCGGGCCGACGCTGCAGCTAAACGAGCCGATGGTGCGACAGAAGGAGCCAGACGTAGGCCCAACGAAAACCTCAAGGGACAGCGAGCCGCAGAAACGGATAGAGAGTTGGCTTCACGTGTAGAGAAAATAAAGAAGCGGTATTTGGCCGCTGCTGGTTAATTCGTTCACAGTGAAGACGTCGAATATTGAAGACGTGCTGACCATGCTTCGCATTCTTGATATAGTCATAGCTGCCACTGTGAAGCACCAACTAACCACAAGCGTAGCTAACCACTAGACCAGGCTTAGGCAGAGCTAAACCGAGCCTAATTGTTTGTCATGAAATAACGGTTATTATTTCGTCTACTTAGAGCAGCAGTGCTAAGCAAGGTTTCTTCGCTTCAATGGGTGATATAAAACTTTTCAGAAAGTGGTAGCGCGGTAAAAGGTCTTCTTTGAATTCAGCAGTGCAGCGGCAGCCGCAATGCTTCGTTCTTGTCTGAGCCGGTAGTTACAGCTAATATGGCAGTGGAGCAGGTCCGGAATGCGTGCGCATGCGTAGATGGCTTGGTCTATTGCTGGCAAAGCGTCTGGCCTAGGAGCAGGTGCAAGATTGATGGTATGCAGGCTAGCGTTAAAGAAACGTGGTCAAACGAACGCGCAGTGAACTCTAGCCAAGAAAACCTGTCTTAACACTTATTCGCTTTGCAGAGTAAAGATGACAGGACAGAGCCCTGCGGCACGCCTGGCTAGATCGGGCGATGCGACGAGAGGGGAGCCCCCACGCGAACGCGCATGGAGCGCGCCTGCAAAAAGCTCGGAACATATTGCATATTGTAGCAGCGCCCGCCTACGCCAGCCCTCTCAAGCGTCGTGAGGATGGAAGGGCGCAAACGTTATCAAACGTGCCCGACACGTCCAGCAGTAGAAGCAGCGCAACATGCCTCACAGTTTCGCGTGATCGAGCGCACTGCCAACATCCGGGATGGAATCCGCAATGCACTGCACTCCGCGGAAGCCCGTCTGCCAGTCATGAAACAAATCTGCCGCCGCGGCCTGCTCGTTAAGGCACTGTAAAGCCATGTGTTCCATGAGCTCACCGGCTGCAGATGTTAGCGCCACTGGACGGTATCCCGTGAGCTGGGTTGGTGGGCGTCCAGGCTTGATGATGAGGCAGACGATCGCCGTGCGCCAGTCCTCTGGGAGGGTTCCGCGTTTCCACCCAGGTTGATCTATACTGCGAAGCTAGGGTTCCCAATTTGTCACGTCTTCCTCGGGTTGCATTCTTTGAGCACTAGTTCTTTTAAAGCGTGGTGAAGATGAAAGGTGTCCTTGTTTTCCTGCTACACTGCATTTCAAGCAATATATTTCATACTTTAAGGATATAGTTCTCAGCGCAAAGGCACGCGGCCAAAGAAAAGAAGAAGGAAGACTAGGGAAGGGAACACAACGCTGACTCAACTGTTGATTTAGCGACTCACACAAGTGCTACATATATCCAGGCTAGCGCAGGCGCATACCGTGCCATACCGTGCTCCGCTTCGTACGATTGTAAATGAAAGGGGCACATAAAAGATTACTCTCAGCAAATTTTTTTCAAAGAGTGCTGAATAACATCCGTATTAATGATCGCCTTACAGCAAGAAGTTCTATGGATGTTCTACAGTTTATAAAGGAGAACCAAGATATAAGATATGTTTTTTCGGTTGACGCTGACCACCTTTTCTATTCCGTTCCGCACCAAGAACAGTTTGAAGCCGTAAGAGAATGCATTGACGCTAACGGACCTGTTCCGTATCAGAATTCATCGGGGATGACTGTAGGGAACTTTTTAGCGCTTTTAGAATGTTATCTTTGTTGTACTTTCATCGCCTTTGACAAAAAGATTTATCTGCAAAATAACGAGACTAGCATTGTCATGTGCTGCCCCAGTTTTATGTGATATATTTTTAGCTAGCATTGATCGCCAGTTGCACGATATTTTTAGACAATCTAACACTAATTGTGTTCGAAAAGTATTTCGTTACGTTGATGGATTTTTATTGCTCTAAACATACCTAAAACCATTCCCAATGAGGATACACGGTTGAGTACACTGAATTATTTTAAATTCTTTTTGGTTGATGCTAGCCTGCAGTTCTTGGGTTTAAGAATTAAGTTCATGAATAATCGGGTTTGCTGGACGTATGAACCTAGAGCGCAAAACGATTGGTTGGTTACACAAATTCCATCGGAAATGGGCGCCTTCTTCCCCGCCCCCGGCACGCGTGCCGGGGAAGACGGGGAGTCATGTGCCCGCGGATTAGAGGCTGGCAGGTAGCCCTTGGCTTGTTGCTGCCAGATGGACGGTGCGGTGCTGGATCGCTGGGTCCACGCTTCGCAGCTGGGTATCCCAGGCTACTCTACTTGTAATATTTTGTCATATCGCTGGAGATTGTGGGCACTCCTAAATTCGCAAAACAAGCTGTTGCCACATACGTCATCCCATTTAAAAATTGTCAAGAGAGGGATCGCTAAACTCTGCTTAGAGTCTGCGCTCCGAAATTCGTGTACATGATATGCAAGATAGCTTCAGGTATCAATTGGCAAAACCTGAGGCCGCTGGCTTTCCTGGGTCGGTTGTTGTCTCTGCTGCCGAAGCGCTCTGGAAGAAGTTGAAGCCTGGAGCTGACAAGGACGCAATAATTACTCCGCAGGCTAAAGTAACGTCTGAAGTGATGCCCAACTTACACAAAATCTCCCATGGCCTCACGAAGGGGGCGAACCGGCACAACGTGCCGTTGGTATTTTCAGCCCCTAGGAAACATTGTCAGTTGGCCCCACGCATCACCGGGCACAATAAGCTCGGGTGTAAAAAGAGGCATGGGAAGCGCTTTGCGGAATGCACCACCGGCGTAGTGTACGAAATTCTCCTGAAGTGTGGCAGATCGTACATCGGGAAAACAAAGCGTTGCATCAAGGACCAGCTCAGGGAGGACGCGAGAGACATAAAGAATAGGGAGGGTGCTAACCTTGTCGCGCACTCCACTACTTGCAAGAATTGTACACCACTGCTTTCGGGGTGAAGATTTTAAGCAGAAGCAAATTAAAAACAACCCATGAAACGATAGAACCATATTATATTCAGAAGGCTGGGTCAGGTTGTGTTAGCGATACTTCAGTTGTTTTGTACAACGCAGAAAAGATTTTCCTTTCCTAAGTTCTTGAGATAAAAGGTGTGATGTGTTTTCTTATGTTTATTTCTTACCTGGCACGGTATGCGCCTCTGGATGCAATAACTCTTGTGTGAGTCGCTTAATAAACAGTTTTGATCAGCGCTGTGTTCCGTCCCTAGTCTTCCTTCTTTTCTTTGGCCGCGTACCTTTGCTCTGAGAACTATACCCTTAAATCTTGAATACCAACTAGGCCAACAACTACCTCTACTGAAGTGTACACTATGTGGGCAATATAGGCAACGTGCTGTGGCCACAGCGACAGACAAAAGATGAAAGGTGGCTGAGTTCTACCAAGGATAGGAAACATGGGTGGGTAGGGGCCTACTTTGTAATTAGTGGGATTGTGTGGCACGTAAGCTAGCTCATTAGGTGCATCTGCATCGTTGGCGCCATATACCTGAAAGGCGGGAGGGCTGGATGCTTGTGCACCGGACGACTGTACTGTTGTTATGCTGGAGAACGTGTTTGCGCTTGTTCTATGAACGAAATTCAGGGACGAGAGAAAAAATTACCGACGATTACGTTACTTCCTAATGCGAAATTTGAGCGCAGCAAATAAGCTGTTTCACATTCTCTATAGATTGAGGCAAAGAAATCGAGCAACACATGTATGCGGTATCACAGATTTATTTTTATTTTTCACACGTATTCCTTTAACAAAGACTCCACTAACAGTTCTTGACGGTCATGAAGGAAGCTTTGTGGTCGGAGAAATAGACTGATATATGTTCGACTTGGTACACCAATGCTTGATTCTCAAAGACGAGATCTATACAAGTGCCTCGCGAGGTTGTCACAGCCGTGGGACGCGTTACGAGCGAGTGGAACGGGATACGAAGAGGCGTCCGTGTGCTGTGCGATGTCAGCGCACGTTAAAGATCCCCAGGTTGGTTGGTTGGGTTGGTTGGTTGGGAACTTTGGGATATTCACGGGGGGTGGGGGGGGGGGGACCGGACACGGGTTATGCCGGCCTAATGTCGCGGCGGCACTCTAGGTGTCCGGGGGATGGGGAAGTGGGATGTGGGGAGGGGTGGGGGGGGGGAGATCGTCTTGTCGTCTTGGCCCGCACCAAGCAAACAGCCCGGTGAACGTCGGCAGGTCGGTGCGCAGCCTCCGATGCAGCAGCGCTTGCGGGTGTTCCAGGCGAAGCCTGGTACTGCGCCTCTGCGAGGCACAGGAAGGACTGCTGGTGACAGCAGGACGCCACAGCGATTGGGGCAACCGCCGCAGCAGGAGGGGACCGCGATAGACTGCTACCAAGGCAGCAGCGCGGCGGGTGGCGCTGAGGAGACCGTCAGTAGACAGCGCGCCGAGGCCCGCGAGCAGGGAGGCCACGGGGAGCTGTCCCGGAGTATCAAGGTAGCAGCAGGAGGGGGAGCCAGGATTCACGAGAACACGTGGTCCATGGCGGCGAGGTGGAGCCGCCTCGGTGCACACAAGTGGTGCTGCGAGGACGGCGGGTGGCTTGCACGTGGCAAGCATGCTGGCTTGGCTGGAAGCGCGAGCGCAGCGAGGACTGCGGCATCACAAAGATGTCAGCAGGGAGTCACCGCGACGACGAAGTCGGGCGGCAACTGGGGAGGCCGCCGGGAACTGCTGCAGCAGCAGCAGCGCGGCGGGTAGGTCGCCAGGATCCACAGCAACACGTGGTCCGTGATGGGGGAGGCAGGGTTCTCGCGCCACGAGGGTGCAGCGAGAGTTAGCCAGGGTGCGTCCCAGATCCGAGGAGCTGCAGGAAGCCGCGGGCGGTTCTGCAGGCTGCTGTCCATGAAGTAGGGGGGAAGAGGGGGGGGGGGGGCGCCGCCGCCGCAGCAAGCGACGGCGGCCCCGATGAAATCCTTTTTCGAGGAGTAGGGCGCAGCGGCCGCCGAAGCGGCCCGCCGAGCTAGGCCGCTAGGAGAGGTAGCGGGTGGCCGCTGACGCGGCCGACTGCTGGGAACACCTCCTAGTAGAAGGAACTCGCCGGCGCTGGGGAGCGCGCGACGAGCGAGGACGTACGCCTGCCGCTACGAACGGTAGCGGGCGCAGGCGAAGGTGCTCGGCGGCAGCGAAGCTGGCGCGACGGAGCGAGGCGCGACGATATCGCGGGAGGCGAGCAGGGACACATCCGCACACCTCGAAAGCCTGAACGAGAATGAAATTACTCCGTAGCCCTCCACTACGACTCCTGTTTCTCTCTTTCCACTTTCACTCTCGCCTTCCTTCCTTCCCTTACGGCTTGGTTGCGGTGTCCACAGAAAACAAGTGCGACAGTTACCGCGCCTTTCCCTTCCTATAAAAAAATAAATCAGTTTTTCTACGCGGTCATGCCCCGCCGGGGTGGTACAGTGGTGAGACGCCCGACTACTGTCCGGAATACCCGGGCTCGAACCCGACCTCGGCGGCTGCGTTTCGATGGAGGCGAAACGAAGAGGCGTCCGTGTGCTGTGCGATGTCAGCGCACGTTAAATATCCCCAAGTGGTCGAAATTACTCAGTAGCCCTCCACAACTGCTCCTCTTTCTCTCTTTACACTTTAACTCTCACCTTCCTCCCTTCCCTTACGGCGCGGTTCAGGTGTCCACAAAGTCGTGTGACAGATACTGCGCCTTTCCCTTCCTGTGAACCAATTATTATTATTATCTACGCGGTCACGTTGTTTTGACTCGCTAGCGGCGGCTTTTTGTTCTCTGACTGCCGCTGTCAAAGAGAACTCGGGAAAGTTTTTTAGCTTTACTTCCCTTGTTCAGGGCTGTCACGGTAGGCATTAAGACGGTGCGGTGAGTGGGGTCTTCTGATCCTGAAGCGTGCAGGTTTACTGGTTGCACCCCTTCGTTGACCGACCGTGCGTTCTCGGCTTCGTTGATAGCAGGGTCGCATAACGCTGTCGCATGTCTACGCTTGCACTTTTTGCAGCTGATGCGGACTCTGCATTGCCTCGAACGATGTCCATGCTTCGTGCAACGAAAGCATCTGCCTCTCGGTGTTAAGATCGCTTTTCTTTCTCTGACTGACATCTTCGATTGGCACTCTTGGCTGTCATGACCTTTCGATTTGCAAAATACGCATTCCATGCAGGATGCTGCACCATGCAGGGCTGAGGCGGAAGAAGGGTGAAAGTTCCCTCGTTGATTCCGGGTATTGTGCCCATCAAAATGAGAAGGCTTACCATGCGTGTCGTCGGGCCTGTCCTCCATCGTCCTCTCGCGGCTCTGCAGCTCGAAGCGGAAGAACCTCAGCAGAGATTGCAGAAGCGTCACCTGTGCGGGGTCTGATGGCGAGCTCGTTGGCCCAGAATCATCGCTCATCGTTGACGCTGTTGCCTTGTGGGCCTCAGCATATGTGCGATGAAAGTCCAGGATCAACTCCTTCGGCATAGCACGGAGAAGGACGGGATACAGCATCGCCTGGTAGCCACCTTCGTCGATGCCCAGCGCCTTGAGTCCCCGCATGTGAACCTGTACATCATCATATAGCCGCCGCAAGGCCGCCACGTTCTTCGCAGATAACACAGGTTTCACATCAATCAGGCCTTGCATGTGATCTTGAATCAACGCTTCCCGATTCCCAAAGCGCTGCTGCAAAATGTCGACCGCGTCGTTGTAGCAATCACCTGATGCTTGCAGTCCGGCGATAGCTGTCTTGGCCTCCCCTGTCAGCAGCGTCTTGAGGTAATTTAGGCGATCTATGTTGGAAAGATCTGTGTTCTTGTGAACTGCCACCTCGAACTGTTCCCAGAATGGCTGCCAGTTTTTTCGCTTGCCGTCGAATTTTGCCAGTTCCAGCTTCGGAAGTTTAATTTTCTGAGCCGCGGGACTGGTACCAATTGAAGCTTGATTCCGGATATCTGGAGTCCTGATTGCGTGTTCAGCTTCATCTTTTCTCAATTTTAGACGGCAGATGCAGATAGTCACTCTGTCGCTATATTCGATGACTTGTTCAAATTCAGCTTCTGCTTCATCTTCTTTAACGGTAGGTTCTATTGCCGCATCCACATCGTTAAGCTGTTGCTTCACCAATTGTAAACGTTCGATGAGAACGCTCACCTTTTCGATGGTGGGTAGTGGTTCAGCGCCCAAGATGTCGTCCGTTTCTTTGGTCAGCCGCGTCGCTTGGCTTCTGATGGTCTTTCTCTTTTTCCTCAGAACATCCATGTCGCTGCTGTCGTTGGTCGTTTAGTCGCTGGGTCCGGTCGATAGTCCTGATTTCCGTTCCCGGGTTTCGGCACCAAAAGTTTTTGTTTTACTGTTGTAACTGATTCAAATCGTTACGGCTGTTGTAGTTTTAAGATAACTTCGTTTATTTACAACAACAATTGAGAATCAAATACAACATCTTTAAGAGGGGAGCAAGAGCTCGGAAATACACATGCTTATCGATGGGGCTCCCCGTTCGTTCTGACTGCCCGCATTCTTTTCTCCCTCCGGTCGGAGGGTCCGCGGTCCGCTTGTCCCGGCGTTGGCCCCTCTCCCATGGCATCCCGCAGAGGGTGGCCCGGGGAGGAGCTGTCGCCGGCCATAAATTGCTGAAGGCGCCTGTTTAGTGTCAGGCGAACACTTTACACAAAGGGAGCAAAAAAAAGGAGAGAAAAACGCAAGTTTCAACAGCGGCAGCGGCATCAGACAGTCGCTGCTAGCGCTTCCTCCGGCGACCCCCCCCCCCCCCCCCATACCCCCTTCCTTTCCTTGTGTCCTCCGGCTGCTCCGCGCTTCCTGCGAGGCTTCGGTTGCCAAGCGCCGGCTCGAACTTGGGGATGAAAGTGGGGAGGCGCTGGTTACGAGGCCGACGCCGACGCCGACGCGAAACCCAGGAACGAGCGCCAAAGAGCAGCGCTCTAAAAATCGTGAGGGCGGAAAGAAAGCCTCGGGTATATCATCTCTTTCAATCTTTCTAGCGGTGTTTCTGGTGTATCGACCATTCATCCGTCTTTTTATCATGTTTAACCAACAAGCTTAACCATCCATCCTTGCCGCGATGGTGCAGTGGTAAGACGCTCGACTGCTGTGCCGGAGTTTCCGGGTTCGAACCCTACCGCGGCGGCTGCGTTTCGATGGAGGCGAAACGAAGTGGCGTCCGTGTGCTGTGCGATGTCAGCGCACGTTAAAGATCCCCAGGTGGTCGAAATTACTGCGTAGCTCTCCACTACGGCTCCTCTTTCTCTCTTTCCACTTTCATTCCCACCCTCCTCCCTTCCCTTACGGCGCGGTTCGGGTGTCCACAGAGTAAGTGTGACAGTTACTGCGCCTTTCCCTTCCGGTGAACCAATTATTATTATTATTATTATTATTATTATTATTATTATTATTATTATTATTATTATTATTATTATTATTATTATTATATTATGACAGGAAGGGAAATGCGCAGTGTCGCACTTGTTTCGGTGGTGGACACCTGAACCGCGGCGTAAGGGGAGGGAGGAAGGTGGGAGTGGATAGTGAGAAAGAGGAGAAACAATCCGCCATATTGCTCCTAGCGCCGCCTGGGTGGCGCAGTGGTAAGACGCCCGACTACTGTGCAGGAGTTCCCAGGTTCGAACCCGAGCTCGGCGGCTGCGTTTCGATGGACGCGAAACGAAGTGGCGTCCGTGTGCTGTACGATGTCGGCGCACGTTAAAGATCCCCAGGTAGTCGAAATTACTTCGTAGCCCTCCACTACGGCTCCCCTTTCTCTCTTTCTACTTTCATTGCCATCTTCCTCCCTTCCCTTGCGCCTTTCCCTTTCCGTGAGCCAATAATTAATATTATATTATATTGCTCCTAATCCTTGAGGCTGTATATCCGGACAAGGGAAGGGTCGCTGAAGGGAAGACTTCCAGGAGCTGAGCGTTAACATAACTCGGAAGAATTGCGGTTAGGTGGTGAAATAATAATAATTTCTGCTCTTGCTTCTTTGTGAGGTGTGGCGAGATCAGTAGCGCCAATGTTTTGATGAATTTCTGGACGACAGGGTCTTGTCAACCATGCATCAGTTCACGAAAGTATCATCTGGGAGTAGCTTCCAAAAAAACATGACCTCCGGTGACATTTTCTTGGTTTGGACGTACCAAATTCTCCTCCAAGCCCTTTTTCGTTTCATAGGACGACCGGGTACGCTATATATTCGGCCCACGGTGGCAAAAAATAGGGGACTGATGGGAGATACATGTTGTATCCAATAGTGTTTACAATGACACGGGTGTAGCGGCAAGTAGCCAAGCGGCAGTGACGAGATTCATGATGCGCTGCGATCTGCTCCTTTAGTCTTTTGCGAAGCTAATAATGCATAAAATGCCAGCGTGTTCTGGGACGCATCCTTCCATGTGTATCTGCCCCTCCGAGAGAGCAAGCCGCATGGTTAGTTGGTGATCAACAATGTGAAGTCAGCCGAACACAAGAGAAGTCGCGGCTGTGCCCTAAAGTAAATGGTTAAAAGAGTGGCATCGATACTTTCACGAAAAAGCATGAGACCTGCTTCGTTCCCTGTAAAACCGGAGTTATCTAAAAGATCCCTCTGCCATGTGGTAAAATCCACACCGGACAGAGGGCCAGGTGCATCAACGACTGTTTGCGAGAACACCGCAGAGCAATCGAGTCACTTGTAAGAAGTAGCCCCCTGGTTGCACATTGCAGCCGGTGCCCTAGCCTTACCAGACCTTCATTCACTCCAGAGTTGAGTAACACACGTCTGCTGCGCTGCTGCACGCCGCAGAGTAATAGAGAAGTTTTGAGGCCCTTCAAATAAAACGAAGGTGATAACTGCGTTAGCCCTGCCTCTGAATATTTATCTTCAATCGAGATGTGATATCTGAGCAGTAGGACGCATGCACCCAGATAATTCTGACATTGTTGTAGTGGACGCGAATATATGGAGCATGCGCTTGTGCGGTGGTGCTATCAGACATTCGTATATATTTGATGTTCCTGCCATAAACCATCACTGTGATTTCAGCGTTCATCCTGCGTTGGTCTCGTTTCTTCGTCCTGTGTGTGTGTGTTTTTTTGAGCGGAAAATATGCATTCGTTGAAAACAAAAGCACTCGTAACTGTCATACGTGTCCTCCCTTTTCTCTTGTTTCCGTATTTTTCGCTTACTTCTTCACATTATGTATTTGCATGTGGCTTTTTAACTTTTATAACTTATGGTGAGATTAGGTGGAGATATGCGTAAGCATATGTGACTTGTAAGCATATAGTTAGTTCGAACACTTTGTGGATATTATGTTGGTTGAGACCGTAGGCGGCATAGTTTGTGTAGTTGAGCATATGATAAGTGAGAATATTTATTTGTCGACGCATTGTTGATCATCCGAGCTTTTTCTATCCTGTTGCGAGATCAAGCCAAAGATACGAACATGTGATAGACAATGAATATGGAGGCTGCGAATTTTTATAATGATGATAGAGCGGTATGCGTTTGAAGCTATCTGCTTGTAGTTACAAAATCAATGCAGGTTCATTTTTTGTGTGCTTTCTGGCCCCGCGATGGCAGCATGTACTTCAAAATGCCTAGGCCGTACTACATGCATGCACCTCGACATCCTGCTTTACCATGGGCACTTTAGACCGTAATACCATCCGTATAGACGGCATGTAGAGGACCTAGAGCAGAGTCAAGGTTGGCGAAAGATTTTTCATTACTAAATTTACAACGTAGGAGATAAACGAGCAAAGTGAGAACCGCGAAGATTAGGATCTCATGCCCGTAAACAAAAGAAAAGGTATTGGGGATAAAAAAGAGAAAACGAGGAATACTTCATAGAGGAAGAAAAACTCAGAAATTCATGCTGTTTCTGAAACTGAAAGCAATAATACAGAAATAAGCAATACAGGACCAAAACCTATTCACATCGACGGAAGATGAATTAGGTTTATCTGCAAACGCGGTGGCAGAAGGAAGTTCCCAGAGGTGTGCCGCTACCATCGAACTCATCACCGTGACCAGCATAATTTTTCTCACTAGATCCAAAATGTTTGGACTGAAGTTTTAAAACCTGCGGTAGATAACATAGCTTTAATAATTTCCTATCCATTTCTTTCAAGCTTCAAAATAGATTTTAGACACTATTTTGGCACAATAAGTTTATGTAGAACGAATTTAGTGTACGTTGAAGAACTACAGGTGGTCAAAATTTCAGGAACCCTCCACGTCTCTCGTAACCGAAGTCGCTCTCGGAAGTTAAACCCGACAAAGAGCCGCCGTGCTCTCATGCACCGGGATGGAACTTTTCATTTCGTTTCATTTATTTTTTCCTTAAGGGCTTGAGGGCATTACATAAGCGGATGCGAATCAAGAAAGTTTATATTTCTTGAACATGGAACGAGGTGAAGAAAAAAATTGAAATTTTCATGAAAGCAAGCAAGCAAGAACAAGAAAGACAAAAAAATACAGAAAAGATGCAGAAATACATCTAAGCGAAATATCAGCAAATAAGCGGGAGCAAGAGACACAAAAATTACTGTAAGACGCAGCAGTGCAACTAGGCGAAATAACACAGAACAGGATAAAAATAATAAATTGCAGAGCGAAAAGAATACAAAGGGTGCAGTCTGTTCATGATGGCAGACGTGTTAGCTTACCACGAAATTCAGTTTTATCTGTGCATTATACTATACTTTCGGGTAAGAAATTTCATGAGAAAACAATGAGCTATTTATTGCAAGGGTGCGGATTTATTGCAAGGGTGCGTGTTGGAGACTGGCTGTGACTTAAACGGGAAGATCATCTAAGTGGTGTTTAGTAGCTGATGTTTGAACCGGGGGTAAGAATAAAATCTGCGAGGTAGGCATAAACGAGATATGATGTGGCGTGATGTGAAGGACTGCAAGTCGAGGTCTCTTTTTTATTGAGGTGACGCCGAAATGTATTGAATAGTTTCAGGTGATAAATCATGCAGCGCGGTTTTGAATGGCTGCAAGGTTTGCGGCGAAATATGATTGCGACGGATACCAGATAGCTGACACGTATTTAAGCTTAGGTCTGATGAACGTGAGATATGTTAGCTTTTTAATGTCTGGGGATTAGCCGCTGAGATTGCGCCGCATGTACCCCAGGACGCGTAAGGCTTCGGATCAAATGGCTGCAATATGTGTTATTTATGATAGCGAGGCGTAGATATTTGTGTGACGATGCGTAGGCAAGGGGATGGAGTTGAGGTAGTAGGTAGTCAATCTGGTTTTGAAGGCCCGAAAATGTCATGGCTTTACATTCGATTGTGTTGAAAGGCATGAGCCACGCTTCACACCAAAGTGAAATACCGTTTAGGTCTGGTTGTAGGGTGCACGTGTCGTCCAGATTAGTTGTGGCGCGGTGTACGACGCAATCAACGGCGAACAATCTGAGATTAAATTTGATGTTGGAAGGCATTGGTGTAAATTAGGAACAGTAATTTGGAACACGGCACTCTGAAGGACACCTGATGTGACGCTCGAGAAAATAGAGGTGCGATTTCTAGCGCTTGTAAACTGAGCACGTCCTTTCAAGTAGTGCTCTAACACTGATAACAGGTTTTGTGCTAAACTAAAACCGGACAATTTTAGCCACAAATGATTATGGGGGACACTATCGAATGCCCTCGAACAATTTAAAAAGGTCTAATCAATCTGGTAATGGTCGTTCGTCTCCTGCAATTGATTATGAGTAAATTCGGCTAGTTTTGATTCACATGAAAATAACTTTATAAAGCCGTGTTGGTGAGGATAGAAGTTAATTGATTCAAGGTGGGCCATAAGGTTAGATGCTACGATATTTCGAAACAGCATTGAAGGAATGCCAGTGAGTGATATTGGGTGATAGTTAAATAGGCTCGAGGGGTTACCTGATTTAAAAACTGGTATTTTTTAAATCCGGTAACCGCTTTTTCGGGCTTTTTTACAGTCGTCAGGTACGTTACCAGTGTCCAGTGATTGAGAAAAGATTAGGTAGAGTGTGCGGTTCACTAGTGGTCCAGCGTTGTTTAACAATTCGCCTTTCATTTCGTCGCAGCCACCTGATTTTGATAGCTGAGTAAAGTAATCAGATCTGATATGCCGTGTGGATTAATTTATATTTCTTTCATAGGGTGTGAATGAATCATATGTGTGTGACAGACAAAGGTAATGTTAGCGGGCGTGAAACAGATGCGAAACAGTCGTTTAATGCGGTAGCACAAATCTGGGGGTCAATAGCGTCGCGGCCGGGATCTACGAGTTCAATTTGGTTAGAACGAAATTTTGTTCAATAGAAGACGCCAGAATTTGATGCGGTTAGATCGCAGAATTAAAAGCAGGTAAGATGTCTGGAATTTCTTCTTGGCGTTTGCTAGCTCCTTTAGGTACGGTTTTACGCATAAGTGGTACCGGCCCCATTTTTCAGGATTGTTACTCTCTTTTACAGTCCTGTAAAGACGTTTTTGCGGTTGAGTAGTGATTTGAGGTGTTTATTGAACCAGGGGTTGTGATTATCAGATTTGACAAGAATTGTGGGAATGCACTGGTTTTTTAAGTTCTCTAATAAGTTTCTAAACAATTCCCAATTAGCGTTTATCATGCGAGATAAATAAGAATTGTGGAAAATTGCCAAAACCGCATCAAGTTGTCGATAAATGCTTTCAACGTCGGCTCTTTTTATTCCGTCATTACTATTTTTTAAGGTTGATCCTTTTTTGATTGGTAATGAAATGGTAATTTGAACCAGGCTGCGATCGCTGATGCCGGGCAGGAGATTTATACCGGTTACATTATCCGGAGGAGATGTGAGCAGGAGCTCTAGAGTGTTATCGCCTCTGGTAGGCACGATATTATTTGCTGGAGGTAATGATCTAGCACTCATGAAGATTATCTTCAAGCCAGCTAGCACTGTCCTGAAGATAACCTTCACTAGTTGTATTCAAGGCAAAAGTTCAAGAAAGATCTGGAATTTCGGCTCACGCACGTCTGACAACGGCGCTCAATTGCACTTGCATCTGCATATTTCGAGACATGTTTTATCTTCCACAACGAGAGCCATGCGCAAACTATGGACTGCACAGCATGTGAACGAAAACATCCCACAGACAAAAACTGAATATTTTTATTCGCTGATGTCCTTACAGGCACAGCTGGACAAGTGCATCAGCGCCACGTGCCTACCTTTGTCTGAGTTAAATCAGAACATGCTGCTCTGCTCGCAGCATTTTTAACAGTCATTTATGAAATAATGAATATAAATTAAAGTCTGCAAAGTCATACACGCGCACCCCATTTGACGTTTGCTGCGCAGAGCAGGCCATCCAGAATAAGCAGGGCAGAGCATATCAGCGTGCTTTTCTATATTGTGCTCCTCTTCTTGTGCCAAAAAAAAAATTCCGACGTGTTTTCTAGACAGTCGAGAACAGACAAGATTCGCGAGTGCTCGACCGTGAACGAAATGCACGCGAAGCGCGTAACAGTGACATGGCTAGCTGGCCTGAAGATAACGACACATAAGAAGTATGACACCTTTTTGAAGTTACAGTAGGTATGCTGTGAAACATACTATAAAAAATGCTACAGATTCAATGAACAACGTTCCCGTTAAATTTTAAGGGATTTATGTGGAGCATGCATGTAAGATATCCCATTGCCATGTGACAAATCGTACATCTACCAGACGGGTCGTAGTGTGAACAATCTTCTTGACAGCATGTATAAAATATATTCAGGAAAGCATATATTTTTCTAAGCACTGCTTGCAGTACACGGATTAGAAATAACGTTTGCGTACTGTGAGAATTGAGGGAAGAAGCAAGCAAGCCACAGCTCGCGAAACTTTGTCAGTAGTCCATATTAAGAAATAGATGCACAATTGCCTTAGTAATATTTAATAGTTCTTTAATATGCTCAGATCGAAATCCCTTCACCCTTTTTTTTCGATAATCCAGCTGACACATCAACGAGCGTGTTGCATTTACCACGTTATTTCATATGCGCGCATTATGCCTAGCTTCTGAAAGCTGCCTCTGCTCACATCTTTTCTCAGTGCATAAGGGAGCTAGTGCGTTAGAGCTCAGGAAGCCCACCGCAGGAAGGGTGGAGAACGAGGGCAACACAGGAAGTTCTCCGTCCTTCCCGCACTATGCTTCCTGATCGTACGGGAAAGTAAGCGCAAAAAAAAAAAAGACAAACACAAGAGAGGAGACAGGACAACGCGCTACCGACGCTTGTGACGAATTCGAAGACACACAAAGAAAAGGGCCTACTTCAGATGCTTCCTGAGTTAAGATGATTTACCAACCTACTCAGGCCTATTCCCTTCTATGCTAGAGCACAGATTGTTTCACACCTCGCTCTCTAATAAGCTTCTTTACTGTTGTCGCCTCTCACAGCAGACATCGCTATCCTGTTCGCTGACTCTGTGCACGTACATGGGAGCGGGGGTTTTGGTAAATTACAGAGGGGGGGAGTTTGTCCAGGCCGCTTTTTGTTTACTTCTATCCACGAGTACCGATCACCATTCTAGTGCCCTTGCGATTTAAATGCTTCATCTTCGAACCAATTACAACGGAAGAACTGTGCGCTTAGCACACAAAAATCAGCTTCATATTGGTTGTTCTTATCAGTTTTGGTATCAAAATCCAAAAGGCTTTTTGTAAAATAAATTTTGGACAAATTCGACGATATTAGGGAAAACACGTATATAGTTAAACATTAAAATATGACTCTCAAGCAGTTGTACTGGTATCTAGACAGCCATTTCGCAGGGGATAATAATTATGCACGCAACGAGGTATGGGTTAATAATGATAATAATTAATTAGTTCACAGGGAGGGAAAGGCGCAGTATCTGTCACACTTGTGTCTGTGGACACCTGAACCGCGCCGTAAGGAAAGAGAGGAAGATGGGAGTTAAAGTGGAAAGAGAGAAAGAGGAGCCGTAGTGGAGGGCTACGAAGTAATTTCGACCACCTGGGATATTTAACGTGCGCTGACATCGTACAGCACACGGACGCCTCTTCGTTTCGCCCCCATCGAAACGCAGCCGCCGAGGTCGGGTTCGAACCCGGGGAAGGTATGGGTTAGCAACGTACGTATCGAAACTCTGTGTACACAGTATAGTTGCTTAAACTGTGGATGCGGTTAAAAATGCCAATATAGAGTATCATTATTGTATGTGCGCTGTAAATCTATTTCCTTTGTCGCCTTTTTTCATCTCTATTTTCAAGCTTTACGGCACTTTCATCAGATCAGAGAAAAGCAGCCGGAAAATTGATTAGGTGTATGATGCGGCGTTTTTAGTTAGCAGCAAAGTTTAATTGTTCCCGGGTCTTTAGTCTATCCACTTTCTTCCAATCCCCGAAAAACGGGTGACTTCTCTGTTTTCATTTTGCGATTTGTGAACAGCGGCAGTTGACTCACGTGCATTGTTGTTGTTGTGGCTGTAGGAAGAAGGAAAAGAAAATGCACGGGCCTGCTACTGGCTCTGTAGCTGAGCCACCTCCGCTGCCTCGTGCAGATAGAAGAGAATATAGAGAACAAAGAAAAGGAAGAGGGAAAGAAAGACGCGCGCCGCAACAACAGCCGCCGTCCGCCACCAGAGGTGGCGTGTGCAATGACGGCCCACAACAGACAAAAATTCGGTGTCAGGCCAGCCCCCGCCGCAAGCGGCGGTGACCAACCTGTACCAGCCCCATCATAACCGCACTTGGAGGTTGTGGTAGTCAGGAACTTGCAAACTGGGGAATGGCAGGTGGCAGAGGCTTCATAACCTTTTTTTCTTGTGATTGTGCCAGTATCATTAGCGATAATGTTAAAGCTCCATGCTGCACAAATTCGGGCATCAGTGTTTGGGTATTGCGAACAAAAACCTCGGGAGCGTATACCTCTAATATGGCGTAGTTTCCAGTTGACATGTTTTGTACTCAATAATCTGCGGGCAGGACATTGTAGCATGGGCGGCAGGAAGTTAGGTAGTTGGATGAGATTAACAAGTTAGCAGGGATCAACTGGATGCTGCTATCCCTGGATCGGGTTAATTGGAGTAATATGGGAGAGACCTTCGCACTGCAGTGGATATAGTCCGGCTGATGATGGTGACAATGAGTCTGCGGGTTGTCAACGGAGCGTATGACATGGCCGAGGTGGCCAGCGGCTGCCACCTTGGGTAGCTGCATAAAAATGGAAGGGTGAGGTGGGAATCGAACTCTTTCGGTCCATTCTATCCCTAGACAGACACGCAACTCCAAGGGTGCGCAGGTGCCTTGGAACGTTAAGCTGAGCTTTAAATCTATATCGGGTGCTCTTCCCCGTTATGGTATAGCTGAGTGTCATGAGCATCTTAGAAAAGAGGCACGAACAAGAGAATTAGTGTTAATTAGGAAGCAAACTGCATTTACGCGGACACAGATTCTTAGCCGGAGCCTGCTGACTGGTGCATAAACACCCCCGTAGTAACCTTATATGCGAAGTTTAGGTGTTACCCAAAAATTTGTTTTTCGATATGTGCTATAATAGTTCACCCAAAGGTTTGCCTTTTATTATTCTCTGTTTCCTTCTTCAGCTTTTCTGTTATTCTTCCTTTATTGGTCGTTAAAGCGCAACTCATTCGATATTCGTTGAAGTGTGCTTCGGAATGACACTTGAAGTTGCTCTGCGTGCAATCCTCTGTTCAATCACTAAACAATGCCTCACAGAAGATATAATATCTTGAGCCATGATAGATGATGGCGTCACATATATTTGTCTTAATCATCCTATTCAACTTGTAGTTGACAAAGTGGGTGGTGAGAATTGAAATCCAGTTGAAACTGCAAGTACATATGCGAACGAGCATGTGTCATTTCTAAACAGAGTTTAGCCGTGTTGAGTGCTGTCCCTTTGTCTACATATTCCGACACTTTTCAATGAAAGGGACACTAAACGTAGGCTACAAGTGTGGCACATGCGTCGTTATTTTTTGGTGCATTAAAAGCAGAAACGTAACATATTGCTAGTAATGTAGATACAAAAATTCGATAAATAGAGTGATGGTATATATATAGTAACTGATCTAAAACAATAATTAAGATATAGGGAAAAAAACGAAGATGATAGCAACTGCTACCACCCCGTTTCAAAGGGGACGTTCCTATATTCCATCCATCCATCCTATTCCGCCAAAGAGCAGGGCCACAGAATGGTGCGTCTGGACGCAGGAGCGTTGATCTCTTCGCAACAAATTCATTTCAGCGCTGGGAGACTTGTAAAATATGTTGTTTGTTTGTTTGTTTTGTGGTGTTTAACGTCCCGAAACGATTAAGACTACGAGAGACGCCGTTGTGGAGTGTTCCGGAAATTTCGACGATCTGGGGTTCTTTAACGTTCACTGACATCGCACATCACATAAGCGTTTTGCTTGTCGCCTCCACCGAAAAAGCGGCCGCCACGACCGGGATGCGATCCGGCATCATTGGTCACAGTAGTCGAGCGTCATTCCATTGCACTCCGCCGGTGGCGTGGAAAATATGCTGAAACGGGGCATAATTTATATTATTTGTACATTTATATATATTTTTACATGGTTACATTATTCGCCCTAATAATAAAGCTGTGTTTTTTTGTTGCCTTTTCATGTTGAAATTTGGAAGCGGTGTTTTAAAAATATAGAGAATATTTTGGCAGAAATTCTAAGATCCTAAGAAAGCGATGTTGCATAGCTTTCGCTCTTCCTTTACCTAGATTTGTGTAGTTGGCTGAAATGAGACGAACATTTGATAACAAGTTTAATATATTATTTTGTTGTTTGGCTCCGCAACATCTGTGTTATATGCAGAAGTTGCCGTTCCCTTGACAACTTGTTTTAGGCACGTGTTGGTTGACCACAGCTGCTCCAGAAGCTATTTACTGACTGTACTAGAGGCCTGATTAGTACTGTCGCACTAGTATGCTGTTAGAAAAATTGAACACCACAAATTTCTTAAGAAATAAATAAGTTCAAGCGAATATTATATTGCCCTGAGCACGAAGAAAAGTATTGCAAGATCAAAAAACAGCGCGGCTACTTGAGACAAACAGAGAGGAGAATAACGGGCAAGCGCTGACTAACAACTGAACTTTATTCGAAAAAGGCACAGGTAATATACACTTTTTTCTCAAGAACCAGGACGCATGCGCTCCCAAACAAGCATCTGTCTAATCATGGGAATCCAAATATGCAATCTCAGTGTCATGCAGAAGCACCGATGGCGTGCTCACGCAACTATCCCCTTTTCTATGGATGTGATAGGCTTCCGATAACTCCCTGGTTAGTTGATCCTTATGCCTGTAGATTACATTAGTGTTGTTAAAAAGAGGCGTGCATAGTTTTTTATCAGGATATCTCGGATCATTATTTAAAGGGCAGTCCCTGTAGTGCAGGGCAAGGTTCGACGATGGGGCATTTTTCAAAGATGCCTTATGTTGGCGTAGACGGTCGCTTGCCTGTAACAAAATTTTAAGAAAACTAAAGTCGGTAGATAGCTCTCAGCCACAGGAGCAGGGCAGTAGAAAGAAGTACGCAGTCATCCCGTACGTACACCGGTTGTCGCATAGGTTAAGGAACATAGGATCAAGATATGGTGTTGATGTAGTATTTTCAGCCCCCAAAAAACTTGCCAAGATATGTGCCATAGTGGACAGAAGAATGAAGAATCAACAAAAAATAAGCGAGAGGAGGTCGTGTAAAATAAATCGCCAGGTTAAGTTCGTACCATGTGCTGAAGGCGTGGTGTATGACATTGAATTTTCTTGCGGAAAGAGGTATATAAGCCAAACAGGTAACTGTATCAACACCCGTCTACGCCAACATAAGGCATCTTTGAAAAATGACCCATCGTCGAACCTTGCCCTGCACTACAGGGACTGCCCTTTAAATAATGATCCGAGATATCCTGATAAAAAACTATGCACACCTCTTTTTAACAACACTAATGTAATCTACAGGCATAAGGATCAACTAATCAGAGAGTTATCGGAAGCCTATCACATCCATAGAAAAGGGGATAGTTGCGTGAGCACGCCATCGGTGCTTCTGCATGACACTGAGATTGCATATTTAGATTCCCATGATTAGACTGATGCTTGTTTGGGAGCGCATGCGTCCTGGTTCTTGAGAAAAAAGTGTTGGTTGGTTGGTTTGGTTGGTTTGTGGGGTTTAACGTCCCAAAGCAACTCAGGCTATGAGAGACGCCGTAGTGGAGGACTCTGGAAATTTCGACCACCTGGGGTTCTTTAACGTGCACTGACATCGCACAGCACACGGACGCCTTGCTTTTCACCTCCACCGAAAAGCTGCCGCCGAGGCCGGGATTCGATCCCGCGTCCTTGGGAACAGTAGTCGAGCGTCGTAACCACTGCGCCACCCCGGCGGGAGAGAAAAAAGTGTATATTACCTGTGCCTTTTTCGAATAAACTTCAGTTGTTAGTCAGCGCTTGTCCGTTATTCTCCTCTCTGTTTGTCCCAAGTAGCCGCGCTGTTTTTTGATCTTGCAATGCACCAAGTAGCTCAGATTTCCGTTCTTCTGAAGAAAAGTATGTATAGACAGCATAGATTACTCTTCACTGCCCAAAAAAAAAAAATCGTAGATTGTAGCTATGCTGTTCGGCAGGTAATAAATAAGAAAAAGAAAAGGCTGGGAGCGGTAAATCGTTGAGGGGGGGGGGGGGGGGCACATGTGATACAGTACGTCTGGGGTTTGTTATCGCTGCAAGCCAGACAGTGACGATTATTTTTGCATTTATTTCAAAGGATAGTCTACGAAATTACGCCAGCGATAACTTATCTCCGGTGATCGAATATCCATCAATCAAAATGCAAAGTCACAGAGGTGCTTAGATGGGTAATAAAGTTTGCCAAGTATAATTTTCTGAGTTGGAAAAGTCGCTTTGCGGTTTGGACGATGCGTAATCAAACACTTGCACATGGAGCCGGCCGCCACTTGCCTGCTACCTTGTTCCAGTTCTCTCTCATTATTTAGTTACCAGGTCGTGTTTCAAGTTGTGTGGCATAGCAGCAGTAACATGAGACCATAGTGCATCGAGGAGATCACAAACAAATGACGGGGAAATTAAGAAATTCGTTTCTAGTAAACACAAGAACCTACTGGGGCCCTTTTTGTGTTCGTTAAAGAGGGTTGCTCAGATAAATTATTTAAAAAACTTTAAAAAAAAATTTAAAAAAAGCCACAATATGGCTGCACAGTAATACTGTGCGTTTCACTATTTACGCAAAATCAGCATGTGGTCGGCTGATTAACTTGTTCCATAACAAAGTTTAGTATCATTGTTCTACGGCCAAAGTGCTGGAACCAAAAGTTTTGAAGCTATGATAAAACTCACAAACAACTTACGAGAAAATACCATACTCATGTCCTCTACTTCGTGAGATGCCGGCTGCTGGCCTTTGGTCCAGATATTAAGAATTTTTCTATCCAAATGTCTCGAATTGCACAAGTCACGTTTGACATTTTATGTTTATACTATACGTGTCATTCATTCAGAGTCAGCTTCACCAAGGAAAAAGCCAGCACTCGCCCGCAGTTGTAGCCTATACAAACCATCGCCCAGATGCCACTCTACTGCTTGCTATGTTTATTTAGCATGTGCGGCGGTGTCAAATACCTCGTTTTTTGTGGGTAACTACCTCTTGGGAAATTGCTTTCCTCAAGTCGATTACTGATGTATTGAACACCAACGTCCATTAGGTTCAGTGGTAACGAACAGCACAGGAGGTTTTGTTCACGTTACTTTCCTAAAGAATTTTTCCTATCGAAACTCTTACGTGGTCTCATGGCACCGCGTCCAACAGAGAAAGGCTGCTGGCTCTCAGTCATCTTGGTTGTTTCTAGCGTTTATTTTCAAGCCGGCGCCCACAGGCAATAGCGCCAAAGAGTCATTGAAACCAGCCGGTGGTGAAACTTTATAAAGGTGGGCAATGACTTATGCCTTTCATTAATGCAAGACCTTCTTACTCAGACTGCTCTATTCTTAAGACATCAAATGTAGCGGGCAGCTCTTTACTGCATTTCAAAAAGTACTTATACGTCTCCAGGTATGGAAGCACTGACACATTTTCCTATTTTTCGCATGCCATCGTCATTTTCCGCTTTAAAAATTGATCAAATAACTATTTATTCTATTTATTAAATCACTCAGACTTCTTCCTACCCTTAACAAGCCGAAAGCGCCATCGGGTGCGTGGCTGGTCTGTAAAACCGATGCGCAAAAAATCAACGTATCGTTCTTAGAGGTAGTCATGCTGATGCCAGCTGTAGCGCCACATCTTTGGCTTGTTGGGACTCTGTCAGTTTGAAGCGCCACAAAAGGCACACCAATACTTTCTTTTAGGTCCATTGCTTGACCAGCTTGCATTTCAAGACTTTAAAGATGCACCTGCCAGATTTACTAAATGCGTGTTCATGCGGTTCCGCCGTGGTGGCTCAACTACGGTACCTCTCATAGCCTTATAAAAAAGTCGCTTTGCGACGTTAAGCCTAACCAAACGGAAACACCATTATTGCCGCAAGGTTGCTCATACAAACCTGTGACAAATCACGACATCTTGGCCCCATTATATCGGAATGATGCAATTTCACTACGGACATTTATTGTTGTGATGGGCTGCCCATAGCTTTTAGTACGCTGCTTATGCTCTTGTGGCTGAATAGATTGCCGGTATCTCTCATACGGCGGCAAATGGCTGCATACAACACCCATTACTTATTTATAGAGCGAAGTGCGTGCAAGTTAAGCGATAACTGCGAAACACTAAGCATTAGAGCCAAAACGCTCACTTCAGATTTGTGCACACATACTTAACGATCGTTTTTGTTTCTCTCCTTCTCTTTTTCTCCTTCTCTTCGCGTAAGAGATTCACATGCTAGATTGCTATGAACGATGACGTGGACCGCCCAACAGATGACTGAGCTATCCGTATCTTGTGTACGTCGGTACAGGAAGTGACAAAATAATTGAACCAGCAACTGCTGCTGCCAGAACGCCAGACATTCTCGCGGGCGGGCAGTGCGAGATGTAATAAAATCAAACATGTGCTAAATGCGAAGCACCTGTGTCACCCAAGCTGCGTCACTGCGCAGCCAGCACGAAAAGATCTACACAAATATTTAAACGTCGAGTGGGAAGACCACACTTCGTGTTTGGACCTTTGGGACGACAAGATGCAGACACACATTATACTCGTTTGGCAGCTGCTATTGTGCGTTACGCTGACTATTTGCAAGCTGGGTCCTCCTGGCGGTCCTCTAAAGATGACGCATGACGTGATAGACCCCTTGAAGGTAAGTCGGAAGACATGTGTATAGTCTTTGCAAAAGATAATCAGGCAACGCAGTTCACCTCTCAGTCATATATACACACCTATTGAGACAAGCGTAAAGAAACAAATGTCTCCAAAAATGAGAACATGGGTTCCTTCTATCTTAAAGAGCTTTAGATTTAAGGGGCTGGTAAAAACGATTCAGTTCGCCGCAAGAAATAGAATATCCAGTTTTCATTAGCAAGCCTTTTGTCAGTTCTGTATGTTCCTTAAACACGAAGTTTGAAGACGAATCGGAAAGACAGGAGTATGGTGGGAAAGACTTCGTGTAATTCACTTGATTACCAGCCGGAATACAAAATATGCCTTCATGCGTATTCCACAAAATTCGATGCCATACAATTTATTTTGGTTTCAGCAAAATCGACTTCCAATATATTGCGCCTGAACCTCTCAAGCCTACCTTTCAAGTTTTGAAGAGCTTACTTATTAGCGTAAAATTGAAGATCGGCATTTTGTGACGTTAGTTGTAAGACGTATATATATGCGTCACTATACACCATCTGATCCGTTTTCTTCTTCAGTGAATTTAGGAACAAGCATTTGTACAAAAAACTAAAAATCTTTTCAACGCAGCTACCACAACTTTCTATACGACTAAGGTGAAATTGTCAAATAAAAGCTCATGTATCCTCTGAAGAGCACATAAACCTCCTCAAGACCGCTAAAATATCTGTTCTTCATTAAAGGGTCTCTCTCTCCCTCTTTCTCTCTCTCCTCGAGACCAGATTCAAATCTTGATGGCCAAATTAAAAATAATTATTTTTTCTTTGTTTTACCTTTTACCTCTTTTATCTTTTTAAACATTTAGGGATACGTTGCTGCTGTCTTTGCAGGTAGATTTCAAAGCAAGCATTATCTACGAGAGAGAGTTCAATAACTATGTGATTACTAATTAGAATGTATTAAAAATATTTCTTAGCACTGATTTTGGAGGCAACATCAAATGGAACAATGAAGTCACCTAACGAATTAGTAGTGCGGTTTGAATTATTTAATACCTCCGAAATGACTTTGCCATTTTACATAGGTACGAACTGGACGCGCTCATATTGGTTCTGCATTAAATTCAGGCTGGGTTCATGAAACTGATGATGTGCACGGATTGGCGTTATTTAGACGAGGATGCCACGTGCAACAATGCGATTGTAACATATACAATTCCGAAAAGCAACCTCAATGAGCCTATAAATCCTTATTTATTACTTTTTATAAATACAACAGCAACGCGCATAACAAAAATTGCGTTCTATATTAGTGACCGCCTTCAGTTATGCGATTGAACCTTGGCACTGAAATCTGCCCTAGCAAAGGCACTGTTCGCCTAAATATCACTGGTATTGTTGTTAAGCTTTATCGCGTGCATAATGTCCGCCTTGCTTTTCATACACCTCCACAAGCCTGACTGACGTTTCTCTCGCAGGTTTTTAAGTAAAGATCTGCAAACTGTAAAAAGATAATCTGGTAAGGGCTGCAGATGTTGCAATCCTGGGGGGAAAAAAGAGCTTTTCTGGAGTAAAATATCTCATATAGCGCCGTTACTTTTAGAGCGGCGCAGTGGTGCAGAATGGAACGGAATTGATTGAAACGGTAAGTTCGGTACCTGGGCTAAACTCCCGGAGCTGCAGGTACAGTGGGTGGATAAGAAAACTCGGCAATTATTTCATTTTCGAATCTTCTGTAGCATTCATTATACTCCCATGAATATTGCAGATTTTAAAACTTGTTGTAACATGCAGGATAAAGGGAATAAACCGAAGAGAACCATTTTACTTTAATTAGTGGCACAACAACGAATCTTTTATCCTGTTTGTAATCCTGAGCCAAGCAACGGGCCAGAGAAGACATCGTGGACGTGATAATCATTGTCATTTTTACTGCACTCCGCTAGACTTCCACTCACCCATAAAGCCGTTCTTTATCATATAGTGTGAGGTGGCAGCACCTCCTGGCCGCTCTAACCCTGCTTACCAAGCTACCCGGCAGATGGCCATAGTGGTCCGTCCACCGATCGCCTCCCGTCCTGCGCGCTTATTACCAAACCATATCCCGTAGGAACACTCGAGCAGACGACGCTCTGGCGCGTGATTCTCGTGATTCTTTTGAGCAAGGCCACCTGGCGACAATTTGTGAATATATTGTTTAAGCGAATAATAACGCATTTAAAGATGGCTGTTGCAGTCATTTTTGTGGCGCAATGGATTAACACCAACCACTTCTCCACTGATGCTACTGAATCATCTGTTCTACTCGTGTGTTGTAATTTTTTTCTCTGAATTTGTTTTTCAGTTCCCTTCCCCGTAATTATTTCCTGCCTTCAGTGAGTGTATGGTACCTTTAGGTTGCGTTCACAGACACATTTCAGTAACAATCGGTATTACAATGGTTACACTAAGAAATTACCTTCACCGTAATTATTTCCTGCCTTCAGTGAGTGCATACTACCTTTAGCTTGCTTTCAGAGACATCTTTCAGCAACAATCGCCGTTTACAGTGAGTGTATGTTACCTTTAGGTTGCGTTAAGACCTTTCAGCGGCAATCGCCGTTTAGGTCACTAAGAGCGTCGTCTGCTCCGGTGCGCCTACGGAATATGGTTTGGCAATAAGCGTCCTAGGACGCGTTAGAGTCGAACGTCAGCCAGCCAGGAGTGAGCCGCCAGCCGTCAAGCGAATCAGTCACGTGTTGAAGCTGCGCTCTGCGCGCCTTTGCAGTCTTTGTGAACATGTGAACTCGTTTTACTACATGTTTGTGCCCTGTCTCATCAATAAACCCATTGCTAGCCCTCACATTTGGCGCAGTCGACTCTTGAACAACGCCTCGCCGCTCGCCCACAAAAATAGCTTCGTATGCCACAACATGTCTGCGTAAACCTCATGCTACTGCCCTTTTGTGTCTCCAAATACACGGGATGTCGCGAAAAGAGTTGGGAAGTCACCCGCACAGCCATACCTGCACAAGCGCCCAGAGCGGAGTCAGCTCCCGCGGCTCCGTTGTCTCTGCAAATCTCGCCTCTGAGTCTGGCAGAACATAGCTTCCTGAACAGTTACCGTCACATGTGCCCGGATCGCTAGGCCTACCGCCGCCATTGTCTCAGTCGATTTCCGCGCTTTCTCCACGCTGCGTCTCTATCCTGCCTTATGTAGAAGAAAGTGGAGCTTAAAACTCCGCTATCTGCTGAACGCCGCTACCCAGCAGATGGCGCGACAAGCTAGCGCGCGTACTTCGCATTTAGCCTACTAATCAAACACAGGTGAATTTCTTACCTGCAGCAACGCACGTTGCAACGTCGGGCAGGCGAAACCACTCACACCCTTTTTTATCACACGAATATTCATTTCGCACGAATGTTAATGTTACCAGCAGTAAGTCGTTAAAGTGATCATTTCATGATGTTTCATCAAACTCTAATCACTATTAAACGGCATAGTGTAAGTCTTCAAGGCGATCGTCTTAAGAGCCGGACGATGCATACCTGAACGAGGTCGTTCGCGATTAAAACGTAAAGCGCCTCAATACTTGAGATTACAGTTGACCCAACAACCCCCCGGATAGTCTAAATTATGTGGTACCCTCTTCAACGCTGCCATAGCCTCGAGTCGCTTTGGGACGTTAAATACCATGAAATAACGAAATGAGACTCGAGCGGATTACAGCATCAGCTCATTTTTTGGTGACACGAGCATCAGTGACCATCAAGCATTCAGCTCAGCACTTACTGAGCTGAATGCTTGCGCCTCTTCAGCGGTGATGTGCCCTGGTAATGCGGAGAGAAAAGAATATAGGTTTTCCTCTCGCTTAAATCTGCAGCAGGAGAGGCGCTTTCTTTCACTATTAACACTTCTTACATCGCGTTCTACGGTTGCTTCTTCTCCATTGAATTAGTCATCAGCTACATATACCTTGTTTTCGCCTGTCTTTTAAATATGTTTATTTCCTTGTCATCATGTCCTGCGTACTTATTGGATAGCTTTATATCCATTTCCAGCCATTTTGAGTCAACGTTCTTTATTTGTGCCCAGCTGTTATCTTGCAATGTCCACGGGACTCGTTCATAAATTATTTTGCTGAGAACTTCGTGTGATTTCAACCATGCTCAGCCCGCATATCCTCGCACTGCTTTGTTTGTGGCCTTCTTCTGTGGGCCCGTGGTGGCAATCTTCGTGAAGCTGGTTTTAACTAATATCGATTGTACAGGTTGCTAGCACGAAGTCGTGACGGCACCTACTGCGCTCATGCTCTCATTGTTGCAGCAGTAATGTGGTAAGAAGATAGGTGGCACCACGCGCCAAGCGGAAGCTTTCTTAGATAACTCAAAAGGCAGCGCTCTACTTTTTCCAGCTTGATCACGGTGCCTTAGAACACGCAGCTACAAAACGAAATCTAACAATTAAGATGACACATGTGCAGTACGTAGTAAATCCACAGAAACAATTAATCATCCTGTACTAGAATGTTATTGCATCCAGCGGAAGTCGATGCAGGCGCAGTCACTTTTCCTGAGGCCCTTGGGTTTAGATATACCAGTGGCCGGGTGAATGAACTTGCGGTGGAAGTTAGCAAAAAAAAAAAAAAAAAAGAGAACGATTGGAAGATTAGTGACTTGAACGCAGAAACGTAGCATAATGTTACTAATGTATAAACAAAAACCTAATCAATAAAGTGATGTATAGTTAACTGGTCTAGATCAATAATTAAAATACAGGGAAAAAACGAGCGTGATAGCAACTGCTACCACCCAATTTCAAAGGGGAAGCTCCTATATTCCATTCATCCAAGCGATCTTGGGGAGAATAGAAGGCAGCATAGAAAAAGTAACTAGGGAATGAAAAAGTCGCTATGCAATCAACCACACTGTCGACCGAGCAGTAAGCCGATTTCACGAAGACGTCTGCGCATGTATACGCTATCAGAGGCAGCAAAGCGACCTCTCAAGTGTATTCCTTCCTAACAGCCCCACTTCACTGATTTACTGTTTTATTTATACGAAGGGAAAGGCGCGGTAACTCTCTCACTTGTTTTCTGTGGACACCGCAACCACGCCGTAAAGGAAGGGAGGAAGGTGGGAGTGAAAGTGGAAAGGGAGAAAGAGGAGCCGTAGTGGAGGGCTACGGGGTAATTTCGACCACCTGGGGATCTTTACCGTGCGCTGACATCGCACAGCACACGGACGCCTCTTCGTTCCGCCTCCATCGAAACGCAGCCGCCGAGGCCGGCTTCGAACCCGGGTACTCCGGCACAGTAGTCGAGCGTCTTACCACTGCACCACCCCGGCGGGGCGCCCCACTTCACTTGTCGCCTTAGTCGGCAATAGATTCGATCCCAGTAGCACTTACTCTTGTTATTTGTTCATTTAAAATTAAATGAAGAATGCATATGGAGTTTATAGGAGAACTACAGGAGTATATAGCAGAATACAGGAAAATTGCAGGTGTTTATAAGAGAAGAAATATGGAGGCCCCCGCGAAGTGATACAGTTGTAAGACGTCCGACTACGGTGCCGGAGTACCCGGGTTCGATCCCGAACTCGGCGGCTGCGTTTCGATGGAGGTTGTTGTTGTTGTTGTTGGTTCACAGGAAGGGAAAGGCGCAGTTGATCTGTCACACTTGTTTCTGTGGACACCTGAACCGCGCCGCAAGGGAAGGGAGGAAGGTGGGAGTGAAAGTGGATAGAGAGAAAGAGGAGCCGTAGTGGAGGGCTACGGAGTAATTTCGACCACCTGGGGATCTTTAACGTGCGCTGACAGTGTTGGCTGACATCGCACAGCACACGGACGCCTCTTCGTTTCGCCTCCATCGAAACGCAGCCGCCGAGGTCGGGTTCGAACCCGGGTACTCCGGCACAGTAGTCGGGCGTCTTACCACTGCACCACACCGGCGGGGTCGATGGAGGTGAAACGAAGAGGCGTTCGTGTGCTGTGCAATGTCAGCGCACGTTAAAGATCCCCATGTGGTCAAAATTACGCCGTTGCCCTCCACTACAGCTCCTCTTTTTCCACTTTTACTTCCACCTACCTCCTTTCACGTACGGCGCGGCTCAGGTGCCCACAGTAACAAGTGTGACAGATACTGCGCCTTTCCCTTCATGTGAACCAATTAATATTAATGGTTTGGTTTGGGGGGTTTAACGTTCCAAAGCGACTCAGGCTATGAGGGACGCCGTAGTGGAGGACTCCAGAAATTTCGGCCACCTGGGGTTCTTTAACGTGCACGGACATCGCACAGCACACGGGCGCCTTGCTTTCCGCCTCCATCGAAAAGCGGCCGCAGAGGGCCGGGATTCGATCCCGCGTCCATGGGAACAGTAGTGGAGCACCTTAAACACTGCGCCACCCCGGCGGAGCCATTATTATTATTGTATGGAGTTTATGTTGACATGGTGCAGGTGACGATGAAAGTGCGTATGAAACTCAACTTCATTAATTTTGACAGTAGTACATTTCTACACTAAGCAACGCAAGCTTTCGAATGCTCGTGGATATTGGCATTTACATTGTGGCCTAATATTTCTCGTGGTTTCCATATATGGGCATTACAGAATCGGTTACCTTGTATAAAAACCTTTAGAGGTTTTCTCTTCCTCGTGTTTGGGGCACTGTACTTTACATCTTTTGCTAAGGTTAGCTGAATTCCATGTGACTGGGAGTTCCAGCGATCACTTTGAAAAATTCTTGAAGATAGCACGTTCAAAAAAGAAAAAAAGAAGTATTTCCGGGAAAAAATCGCCGCCGAAGCTTACACAACGCTCCGCAAATGGCCTTTAATTATGCTTGTTAATAACATACATTATATTGACAAGAAACGTTTTTGAGCCATCTAATGTGCTTTTTAGGAGCGGAATTTGTATTCCGTTTGGTCGTGTTGATAACCTGATGTTTCTGTGACATTCTGCCTGGATAATATTTCTAGCATTTGAACAATTTTTGCAAAGCGAAGTGCATTGCACAATAATTTTAGTATTGTTTATATCCTTTATATATTTTAAGTGACATTGTTTGTATCGCAGGTGTTTCAAAATTTCCAATACGTTGTGGCTGTCGTGGATTCCGACAACGATGCCATATACGAGTGCATGTCAGCCAACCGAACTGCATTCGACCCGGAACAGAAGACAGTAACGTTCACATGGAATCTTCAAGAGGCTGGGTCTCCGCCGAGGTATAAAATCAGCACATTAAATTTTCTTTGCGTATGTTTGAATCACTATACTGCTCGGAATGGTCCGTAAAAGGTACCTGTAGATAGGGCACTCGAATAAAAGTCACTGAATAGTCTGCAGCACAACTGCAGCGCCTCGACAAAGCTAACGGCAGTAAAACAGACACGCTAACGTAAGCCTTGCTTGTTCCTGTGTGTGCTTACGGGAACCGCACAACAGGGGATCCCCCTAAGGTGTGTACCAATACCGTTTGTACTTGGATTTGTTGATCTGTCTGATTTGGTTGATCATTAGGATCGTCTGAGGTCGTAGAAAACTTCGAGAGACAGCTAGGAGCCCTGTACCAGAGGTTTTCCTTGAAATGCAATGCTTGAGAGAAAGCTACAACTTTTATTAGTTGACAGATGGCTTCCTTCTGGCAGATGTCAGGGGACAGTTTCAGAGAACAAAACCATTATGTAAAACCAAGAACTGCGAACGCATTTAAAAAAAAAAAGAACATGCTTTTGGAAACCTGAGAAGCCCTCAAGTACGCGCGGAAAGAGATGCAGCTGTCCAGTGGGCCTTAAAGACAGCCGAAAAAATTATGCATACAATAGGTTCCTATACCATACCGTATGTTAGAATGCAGTGCGACAGATGGTAAGAAACTAAAAAATAAGGTTAAATGGCTGCTTGATAGTATAACGATTGAAAACATCCTATGAAAAAAAAAGTTTCACAACAAAAATAACCCCACTAAAAGCGTATGGAGGACGGAGGACTACTAATGATAACAAAAAAACAGGAATATTTAATAGCAGGTTAACTCATGGTGAATTTACCTCTACACTTGGATAGCAATGTAATTATATCTCAGGACGTTTTTTGTGACAGTTCCAAAAATAACACTGCCATTCAAACCTCAGCAAGAGCCAAATTGAGTGCTCAGTATAGGTTTCAATCGGCGGTGTTTTCTCACAAAGAATTGTGCAAAAAACATCGCCTGCGCTCGTTCAGCCTTCTGACATGCCTCGACGCCGATGAGTGATGGGTAGCAGAAATTTTTCCCTTCATACCGTCACGTATTGGTGACAAGGCCCTAGACACCAACAGAAGACACGGGCTTGATGGTACTGAAATTAACTTTTTGGGGCTGACTTGCGCCCGCAAAAGAACTTAAGCAACTAGGCGGCGGCGATAGCAACAAACGTGCTCGTCCATCGTCGAACAAAGAATTCCCGTCACACTCGTCAACGCTCAATTTCAAGGCTGCTCAGAACAATCTAGATAACGTCGCAAACTGCTACTAGCATAATCTGGAACATTGTAGAAACATACGCAAGTGATCGGAATCTCCGAGACAGATCTCGGCGCAACGTTCGCGACAAAAGAAAATTATAACGGATCGTATCGCGACAACGAGTATGAACAAACACGGGATACAGAATTGATACGCGTGCCAGAATCACAGTGATAAGGTCGCATGCCGGCGCCTGTTAAAAAACAACAAATACAGTTTTGAAGGTTTCGTGGCAGTACATTACCGAATTTTTTGAATTTATCACTTGTGGTATTACGGAGCTGCAGCAGTACAACAAAGAGATCCTGTTTGGTCAATGTCCTTTTTTTTGCATGAAGTAACCTCTAATTTGCCAAAAGCGCACAATAAACTCCCTATATTTTTTGGTACGTGCACTTTTACAGAGAACCGGAGGCGCTATATCAACGAGTAGGGGACGACCCAGAAACGCTAATTTTTTGGACTGATGCTGGTAAGAACGCTCCTTTTACATCACCAGAAAAGGAGAACGTGCGTCGAGTGTCTTCCCGGCAGCGCAGAAAAGAGATCATGGTTTCTTTGTTTTTTTTTTTTTTGTTTTTTTTTTACCGCAACAGTGTTATCAATATCGCTCAATTACATTCCCTAGACAGAGAAGCTCGAAGCCATCGGCGTCATTGCAGCTTCCCTAGAAAAGTGACTGGTGACGATTCCAGTGCACCATACATCCCGTACGAGGAGCAACCCTATAGGGCAGATATTATCGGAGGCAAAAGGTCATGTGTAATCGTGCCTCATCCTTCCTTCGATCAATGGTGGAAACAAATACGAGCTTTTGACGCGTTATGACGTGTTTTGATCCTGAGTGTTCAAATCGATAGCATATATTTAGTCAGGCATGAAGGCCATTTGACCCGTTAATCTTCCATTTGGCATACCGTGACTAAAACTATTAAGTTATATCAAATAATGAGTCTGTACTTAATAGGTCATGTAGCACATTAATTTGTTACGCGACGTAATGACGGTTTCGGTAATCCGAACATCGTCGATTTTCGCCTGTACTTTTGCCATGTCTGCAACAGCCGGTTCGATACGCCTTTGTAACATGCTCCGTGGAGAAGCTATTTCATATGAAGAGAGACTGAAAGAAATGACGTGTTGTGATCGTTCAGCATACTCAACTGGCGGGACGTTTGGTCATGCGTAATCTGGTATTAAGCATTCATAAAGCTTAATCGACTGAATCGCTTACCTGTATCTAACTCAGCTGGCGAAAATTTCATGGACGAATTCAAGGCGATATTGTTCGATTTCCGTAAAGAGCTTTAGCGTATCACTACTTAATGGTCACAGAAACCTTTCCTCAGCAGTGTCATATTATTGATGGCATTATTGACGCACGTGACGGCGACATTAGCATCTACGTTCTTCTCAGTACCACGGCATTGTTACGTTTCTGGGCGATTCAACGAACGAAGAGCAAGCGGCGACACTGAAACTCGTCAAGAACGCATTTATTCCGTCTCGGCAGTCGGGTAGATTGTGGTGCTTATATAGCCTCGTAATTAACGTTTCTCGTAGGCGTCATCAAGAACAGGAAAACAACGATACGTTTCGTGTGACAAAAGGTGTTACATAGGAATGCGGATGGAAGGCAGGGATGTTAACCAGATAGGCCTCCGATTGGCTACCCTACACTGGGGAAAAGGGATAAAGGGATTAACGAGGGGTAGCGAAAAGAGACGTGGAGCCCAGTCAGCGTTTGTCACACAAGCCCGTGGCTGTTAGAAAACGAAACAGTGCCCTGTATGCCTTAAAGGCGGTCGACTGCCGTATGCACAGACGAAGGATCTCATCCACCGTTAAAGGGCGTGGATCGAGGCGGTCCAGCGCACAACGCAGCTTATGTATTTCCCTCACAAATACAGGGCATTCAGATAAGAGATGCTTGATTCACGGATAAATGTTCAGCGTGGAACACGACGGAGATTAGCAACCGCCGCCTTAGGACACTAGATCTTGGACGGCGCATTTGCCTTCCCCATCAGACTGCTCGTCAAGAAGCAGCGTTACTGTGCCACTTATGTCTCGATGTTGCGTTAACCAAATAGTATGCTTTCAGGATTGTAACGGCCGACAGCACTGCCTGTGAAAATTGGGGTTGTGAAGAGACAGAAGGTGTTATAAAGCAAAGAACATATAAGCACGCAAACCGCAACAAAGCACGGAAGTAAACCAAGCCAAGTGGTCAAATTCAAATAGCTGCTGGTGACAAAGACGCCTCAGTCTGCAGTTGCAGTACTTGAGACTATACGCCAGTTAGATCTAAGAAGGTATCGAGCAAAGTTAAGGAGACGTTGATTAGCCAAAAGGCGGTCAATAATGCAATACGTAGGATGCCACGGATTGTTAGTCGTGATACGAAGTACTGCGTGTATTACGGATGGATCTACTTTTAGAGAGTTTTAGCTTACCGTGATCCGCGATCCGCTACTGGGATCCGCCACCGCAACTCCACTGCGCATGCCCAGACCACCCTTGACGCCGACAGATGGCGCCACATACTGGATGTCGCCACACAGACCTGCCGCGTCGGGACCAATCAGCTTGACCGCCCCGCCCACGCGCGGTAGAGAGCCACGGTGGCGGATCGCGGATCACGGTAAGCTAAATCTCTCTATTGATAGCGAGAAGAACTACCGCAGTTTATGCTGCCTACCAATATAACATGTACAATTATCGGAAATATTATCGCCGAGAGAGTAAGGCACTTTATACGCTTGCCTTACTTTGTCTTTGCTCAGGCTTAATATGCACATGCATTGGCGACGATTTCATGTTTGGAAAGCCATCAATGAGCATATCATAGTAGTACTCAAGGACATCGGTAGCAGTTAAAGAGCCACATCTTTCTTCCTGTGATTAACAGAGTGAGTAGCAGGACTGCTCCTTCGGGTTTCGATATTACAAAGTCAGGGTCGCCCGATTGTGGAACATCCGTTTGCGATCGAAACCGATGAAGCCATAACCCAAGGCGTTGGCAATACCGAAAGCACTAACAGCCTTTCCAGATTGAAAAATAGATTAATATAGCTCTTGAAGCTGTGCCCTTTGAGAACGGAGCACACTGTGTTTTTCTGTAGGGACAACGCAAAGCGGAAGACGAACATCGGGGGTCGATTAATAACATGGAGCCGTTTTCGATGGCAGCATTACAGTTGGTTGCTCTAACGACACGGTGGTCCTCAATGACCATACCTTGTTGCAGAGTGTTCAGTTTTAACCATTCTGAGCTCAGTCGTTGACCGATACGTTAGGATTAAAATAATTAGACTCATGTTTGAACAATCAGCCTACCCGGCCCATTTAAATAGCCTCTTCCTAGCCAGCGAAAAGAAGACAATTTTCTTCTCCCTTTCCAAGAAGAGAGGAACTGACAGAGGAAAGAAATATGGTAGGAGGCGAGAGGTTGGGGAAAGGGCTACTGCTTGTTGCACTACGGCTACTGGAATTCATTGGAAGACTGGAGCGGGGGACATCAGTCACACTGCTTTTGACGCGCTTATTCTTTGAAGGAAGGAACAAAATGAACACATACAAGAGGAAGCGCGAACAGACAACTGTTTAATTTTTAAAGGTTTTTCAATTCTATGAAAAGAAGTTCTCGCGCGGCGATGTTAGACGTGAAATGCAAAACACCTAACAATTGCGGTGTCCTTATATAATAGGTTTCCTTGTTTGTAAAAAATTAATACCTTCCATAGTGAGCAATTTTCAGTTCACCTTGTATGCGTCCATTTTCCTTCGACGAGGTAAGGAAACTAGTGCGCCGAAAAAGCATGTACACTCGCGGACAGAATGAATTGGACCACTTTTCTGCATTCAAATGCTTCTATCCCGTCATCGAATGGAAATAAATATGCTTGTTCTCCTCATATGCAACGACAAAAGAAAATAGTGCAAGCATATGAAGAAAGCATGAGTTATGTCTTGGTATTTAGCAAGTGAGAAGAATTTGACCGACAAAGCGTGGTCCATATTCTTCTGTCCGCGACTGTACAATCAACTGCGCCGAGTTCCAGCTCTCTTAGCAATTTGCCACCCGACGCCTGAACCATGCGGCCGCTGTACTTCCGAAGTACATATACTAAAATTGGAAAGGTACACACAAGATTAGCAGGGCCGCTGTGCAAGGATGCTGCCTACTCTCGAGGACAAAGCCTGTCAGGGGCAGCTGCTGCGTCCTGGATAGCACATTGCTGGCCCATAGTATCGCACTGATCACGTTGATCGTCTATACATTTCTCATCTGGGGACAGATTCGAACGAATTTTCGTTGTGTTCCACAAGTGTACAAGCGTCGACGACGCAACAAGCAGGAAGCTCTCACTTGAACGCCTTTCCGCCGCGTGAGCATTGCTTCTCGCGGGCAAAAACCTACGCGTCTTCCGGGTTACCACACGCTTAAAAGCTGCTTCGATCGTTCCCCTGGGAATAAGGGGTTCTGTAATCTGAAACATATGAGAGAGCGTCTGGAACGACACTTAATCTTAATTTATTATCAACTGTTTTTACGGCTTCGTTTTGCAACGGAATATAGGACTGTTGATATGCAACATGCGATGCGACCTCCCCTCTCCCTCTAAAACATTTCTCCTAAGTTCTTATTGTAAGACCTGCTACGTATTATTGTAGGATTGTATTAACAGCCAAATTTTCAGCTCATTGTCCGTCACCGTTCCGTCTACAAAGGCAGATCGAAACGCAGGGTTCTCAGGTTACTATCACAATATCTTGGCATATGTTGCTGTAGTAGGTGTTGCTTCAAAATAATGTCATGCGAATAGGTTCTAACTGTAAATAGTCTTTTTGCCTTACTACCTCCAACTATTCACTGACAAGGGGCAGGATTGTTAATCTGGAAAAAATTACAGCCCAATCCTAGGAGAAACTGGTAGTGCAGCCTGACGCATTTATTGCGCTCTGCGGTTATGCTTGAATTGCGTCAGTGTCTCCAGATGGTGCCAATTATTCAAAAAATTGCCGTTTGTCGTGTATGAACGACCATTTTGCCATTTGCATATTCCCCTCATGAACCGCCACCTGCGTTGCTATGAGCTCACATAATGGCGTCGTCATTGCCGGAACATTGTAGAAGTGCTGCTGCCGATCGCCGAGAAAGCTTTCGAAAAAAGCATGATCACCTTGGGAAGCGGCAGGCGAGAGCGCTAACCGCGGACCTGACGCTCCCCTCATCTGCGGTAACTTTAATATCGACGCTAAGAAATCGCCCTGATTGGTAGTCTTCATGCGCAAACTACTTGGGGTAACAGCTATTAATAACCCAATCAAGCAGCTGCCGGCATCAACTATGTATTCTACTGCAGTTATCACACGTCGCTACACGCAGTCCTGCGCGATAGCACAGCAGCGCACGTTTAAAACTAAGTTTTCTCACCATCTGTAGTTTGTTTATGCCAACACATGGGGCAGCACGCACGCATTTCAGCACTGGAAAAATCTAGGCGTTTCACAGGTTAGATCGCCAATTTTTTTGGACGAAGAGTTTATATAATGGTTCTTTTCTACTTTTCACTGGTAAATCTTCGATATTAATAACAACTTTTTTTTTTCAGTTAGGGCTCCTGTGTTGAACTGTGCCACAACCTACCGACAGTTAGTCCATTCAGTTTGGTATGCTTTCTCGCGTGTATAGTATTTTGCATGCGCTGAGGCTTGCCCGCGAAAATAACCAACAGAAAACATGTATTAATCATTGAACTCTACCTTGACGATCTATAATCCCACCCTAAAAAAGCCTTCATTTGCCATTTGTGCTAAAATGGCTATGACCGCCGCATATTTTTGTTTTTTCTATCTGGGCCACGGTAAACCAGCATTTCAAATTCTCATGCAAACGACACCGAACAAGAAATATGCGAGTTGTCACAATGGCCACAAAAATATAAATGAGTGCGAACTGTTTCAGATCCTACACCTAAAGAAGGCAAGTTCTACTACACGGATTATTACAGCTGTGTTGTTCTGGACATGGAATACAGCGGACATCGTAAGTTTTTACACGTCTGCCAGGGCAGACAACGCGTCGCAATGTCATGCTGTGGCATTGCATTCCCCAGTCCACTCAAAAATTTATTCCTACCAATTTTTATCAGCTCCATTCCAGAAACAATGATTTGCACGCGCACGTTTTTTTCTTTCTTGTGCCAACAAGGTTCTCTATGAAACAGTTTTAATAGGATGCAAAAATGCACTGTTTATTTGAAGCTGAGCACCAGCGATGTATTCTGTGTCAGCATTGGCTGGGGCCAGAATACCCTTCGCTCCTGCCACATGGCAATTCGAATGGAACACAGCAGAGCGATCTCTCAAATTCTTGGTTACTATACACATCTGTTAGTTTAGGAAAACCTGGCTTTATTGTCGTTTGAAAAAAGAAATTGTAATTACTAGCAAGAAGTTTGTTTTAGGCTGCCCAATAAGATTAAAACTTAGGTTTGGCTGATGACGCAAACCATGACGTAAATTTGGACTCCCTGATGGCCAGCTGCGAGCCGTCAATGCTTTTTACCAACAACTGGAAAGAAAGCTACCGCCTACCGTATGCTGCAGGCAGCTTTTTTTCAGGCGTCGCATTAGGACTAGAATACTGGTTAGCGGCACTTTTCGAAACTAAGTTGCTTATAATGATGTTGTCGCTTGTAGTAAGCTTCCACTACAAAAATCAATTTATCCACAGATTCCTCTTAGGAAACTTGCAATTATTTCCTAAATACATTTTTGACATGAGCAGAAAAACATTCTATATTGGTTTTCTGTGCATTTTGAACTGCGTTAGATGAGTGAAGGACACACGTTAAGGCAAATATTTTCACACGATAGTGTTAAAGGCCTCATTTTTGCATCAACTCCGGTGTTGTGGATGGTGCTCTGTGAGCGCGAATTCTCGAGAATGGTGGTAGCATTTAGGTGGCCGGGCCCATTCTACTAGCATCCTGATCGTTGCGCAGAAAAGCAAACCTTAAAAGAACCTCAATGTGCAATGCGCAGTAACGCCTACGAAGCCACGATGCGGCCATAAAGCAACATTCATGCAGTGCCCTGGTGCCGTATGTATTGTTCTACAGGTCGCCTCCAAGTCGCTGTCCTGACACGCTGGCTCACAACACGCAGCTGTCATCGGAACCATAAGAACCAAGCGCTGACATTATGTCTCGACTAGATTTTCTCTATTTTAGCTAGCTAGCTGACCGCACTTAGCACGTAACATCAACAAAATGCAAATCTTTATGAAGATAAGCAAAGACAGGTAGCGTGGAAAAGCATTGCGAGTGACCCAAAAGCTCCTTTCTCATTTCGCTAGTCTGGCCGTTAAAGCGCTACGATCGCCCTACATGGCGGCGGTTGCCAATATGTCGGCTATAGTGAAAACGATAATTATTATTGCTTTTTTATTATTCTTCTCAGACGTGCCATCTACAATAATATTAATAAAAGAGCCGCAAAGCGCCGCCTAGCCTAATAAGAATACGGCTGCACCAAACTCTATGTATATAGTTCCAGTGCAGCGTCGGGTCTTTACAGATCGAACGATGATTTAAACTTTCGTTAAGGGGCTACCGAAATGAGATATTCTTATCTCATTGCCCTCCCCGTAACGCTTACAAAGGAAGGCGTCCTCATATGCGAAACAAGGGGAAGAGACAAAATATCCTTGTTAGTAGGTAATTGCGTCCATTTGCAGGCTTTTAATGACAGGCGTTTACTTAGGCTCTTCGGTTGTAACGCTTTTACATGCATTTTTTTTTTAACTTTTCTATTCCTCTTTACCCTTTTTGTTTTGCTCAGTCCTCTTGCTTATATTAAGAAGCGAACGCAAACACTGGCCAGAGGTTACCTGACCAGCTCGATTGATTGCGCTTCCATATAATTTCCCATCCAGCAATATCAGCAGATACTATGCAAACAATGTTGCGAGCAGGCAAAAGCTTTATTAACACGTTCACCCAAGCCATATATTTCCAGTCGTTGGCGTGAAATGGCGGTAAAAGCCTCCTTAAAGCACCAATATTTTTTTATTACACTAAACTCGAGATATATGTTCAGTAAAGCTCCGCGGAATTACGCTTCGAAAGGAAGCCTTCTTCATTCGCGTGAGAAGTGCGAAAAATCCTAATTAGGTAATAATGTTTGACCTTTCCAGGCTGCAGGGGATAGGTGGTTACTTAAGCTTTTAGCCTGACAAGCTTAGGATGTATTCTTTTTTTTATTTATTTAACTGTGGGCTTATTCCTTTTTTTGTTCCTTTTTTTAAATAGAACTTGCCAGAAGGTTGAGATTACGCAAGGGATTGATGAGCCCTTGCTTTGCGTTAACGTCAGCTTTAGGTCAGCCTTGCCTAGTTTCATTCTAACGCTCAGTGTGACAGAAAATGCAGCCTTCAAGCATGCCAGTTAAATATTTGGGCGGCTGTACATTAAATCGTTATTGCATGACCTCCTTCCCCTCTGCTTCTCTGTTATTCGCTCGCTACTCTTCTTTATTTATTTTCCCGCATTTCGTTGCTCTGCGCTACTCAGCTGCGTTCAAGCTGTTGCTTCCTTTCATCCCGACTGGTAGAAAGTGGATCAAAGTAAACGGAACAAGTATTCATACATAAACGATTTCAAGCCTTCTCTGTCTGATGTAAAAAAAACATTGTTAGCCTAAAACTAGCGTCTACTAGCGCGCTGCATATGGCAAAGGAACCGGTTTGAATAATGCAACGCGAAAAAATGTCACAAGGCAATGGTGTGCTTGGCTTATTCTCTTCCGCACCCGTATCGTTCATGCCACCTTTTTGGAAGCTTGTCTACTACGTCTGGCAATTAATAGACTGTACAGAGTGTAGAGTTTATCTTTTCCAGCCTTCCGAACCATAGGTTATTATTGTCCTGAGCTTTAATACTCCTCCTTTGAAAATTTGCATGTAGACCATGAAAATCATCTGTAGCGTGCAACCGCTATCAGAAACCATCCCTGCCTAACTTTACTTTTGGAATTCAGGGCCCGTATTCCGAGTTCTTGTCCATATCAAAAGCGTCGCTATCTCCCCGACCTCGAGTCATCTAATTGGTCGAAACGCCGGAACATGATGTTGCCACCTTCTCCGGCTCCGCAGTGGCAACACCCGGTTCGGACATTTCGACCAAACAGATGACCCGAGGTCAGTTGAGACAGCGACACTTCGATAACGATACAAACTCAGAACACCAGGCCCAGGTTTTCCCTCCTAGCATACTTCCCACATTGCACCATCTTCGCCTACGCCGGGACTAAATGTTGCGAGCGAAGGTCCTTTTCAAACCTGCGCAAAACATTTACCCTTGACCGGTCGATGAAAAATCCCCTTGCCAAAACTTTCGCTAGTGGAGCAAGCTTTCCTTCAGACCTACTTCATTCTATTTTGTGTTGCCAAAACTCTCACCTTCATGCCCTATTTCAGCCATGGATCGCTGTACAGGTAATTCATTGCAAAGACTTCTAAGTTAACGCAAATGCGATGACGTTATAGAATAGGGATAATCTTACTTTGTACAAATCTTTTCCCTGGAATTGTATCGAACTTTTTGTGTTTTCTTTTATGTAGAGTGCGTGCTATGGGTCCCAATAGACTTAGTGGGCCCAATATCACGACAGTGCATTGACCACTACGAAGACGCCTGTGGTATCCCGGTTCCTCCTCACCCGAGACAATTCTGCGGCGACATCAATTTGAAGTAGCAATAGTTTCAGAAAAGAGATTTGTATTTGCTACTCGACAAACAACAAGCACTGCCTTGGCAACAGGGAATAACTTCTGTGAGCTTCCAATAAACACCCAACTTTGCACGTTTCAATAATCGTTGCATGGAAAGTGAAGCACTTGCTTTAAAACGACCTTCGAGGTTCATCTGGTATTTTATTTATTTATGAAATACTGCAGGAGAGGAAGGGTACAGTACTCACGGATTGAAATAGGACACTCGGAGCGCGTGGCCGTCGCTGCACGCAAGGCAGTGTGGTAACAACAGGCCGGCTTATTGGCGACCGGAAGGAGCAGTTCTGCTTTTTAGATGTTGCCCCCTCGCGCTATACCACAATGCAGCACCTTGGTTCCATGAGCATCCACGGGCGGCGCTGCATGCAGCGACGGCCACGCGCTCCGAGTGTCCTATTTCAATCCGTGAGTACTGTACATAACTGACAGTATATAAGACATCAGTAAGCGCAAAAAGGCCAGCAAGAGCAAGCAGTTATACGATCTATGCATTAATTTCGAATAACACAGCAAGTACATGATGCAATGAGACAAAATAACAAAATGCACAGCACCAAACAGCTACAGTACATCAATCAAGGAGGGTGAAAGAATTCAGAACTTGGGGGTAGAGCATTCCATTCAAACACTATTCGTGGAAAAAAAGAGTATTTATATGTGTGGGTGCGCGCAAAAATGGGTGCTAGACAGAAGCTGTTCTTATGGCGTGAGGGTCGAGTGGAATCTTTGACGATATAGTTTTCTGATAATGCGCTATCCCACAGGGAAGCCGTCTGTGGCTAATATTGCTTTAGTTATGATAATAAATGAGTGCTATGTCTGTGTTATGGATGTATACTGTGTGGAGCTATGAGGAGACAGTCTCATACACCGCCGCCACTCCGCGGATGCCGCGTCCTCGTTAGCGACCCACGGAGAGAACAAACGGACCACAACCGGGACTAGACATAATTAGCCCCAGAATGATATCTATTGCACTTGGAAATAGCATGCCCGTCCTGCTATACAACATCGACAAGCTCTTAACTGAAAAGAGAAGGCTATGTAAGAATAAGGACTTCTGACTCAACGGCTGATGAATTGGAAGTGCCATTTCAGTGGCAAATATTCGCACGGGCTGGGAATGGCGGTCGGCATCTGTCGTGCACGCCGCATTCTTCGGACAAAGCCATACAATGTAACCTGTTGTGGAGGCTGCGGAAGCTGATGAGATCGTGCGGTATTTACCGGTACCTCTGTGTTTTGAACAAGAAGACAGGCGGTCATGCACAACGGTTCCTTTCATGTGCGCCGCAAAGTCCGTGCCAGCTATTCCCCGCATTTGCCGGGAAATGTGGTTAGAAACCACCGGGATCGGTCGTTCTGCATGCGGCGTTAACGGCCGGATCCAGGAGTTATGTGTTGTCTTCTCGCGGGAATCCATGTAGACGTCTTGGTGGCGCACCTGTCGTTCTTTCCACTTCCCCCAGGAAGAATCTTCCCCCCAGCCGGCGCTGCCGTTTTTGCAACGTACAAAGGCAACGTAGAAGTATGTGCTAATAAGAGGAAAAACTCCGCTAACTAAAGGCAAACATCGCCGTTAGTTTCTCGCTGACATTTTAAGACTCATTACGCGGGGAGGTCAGAAGCAGGGAATACCTGATTCTACCTCGAAATGACGTCATCGATCGGCTTTTGCAGCCTCAGGTTTATAGGAAACCTGAGCGCAAGTTTCGTCGCGCGATACCAGAGCCGCGCCTTTCCTGACGGCGAGCCGTCCAGGCTACCGGGAATTTGATTGGGAAAGAGCGCGGCGGGCGCTGCTAACCTCGGCCAGACGCCGGCGGTAGCAATAGTAGTCATAGCTCGCGCGCGTACGCGCCGTTCAGTCCTAGCCGGGAGCAGGACGGGAGCGCCGCCTGGCACGCGCTCTCTCTCAGTGGACGGCTTTGTACGAAAAGTGTTAGGACTGGGGTCCCAGCCGAGGCTCTCGTGGCTGGAACACAGGAACGAAGCGGGTCCGGTGAGCGGCAGCCATTGAAGACGCCCAGTCCGCGGCGGCAGCGACGGGGTTTCATCGCCACCACTGCTGTCGGTCAACTATCTCGCCAAGTCGGAACGGGAAAATCGGAAGGGCGCGGAGCAACTTATTCATGCATAATTGCCCGCCCGGTACTCGCAAGGCTGACCACGAGGAAATTTTCTGATTTGTTAACGAAAGCAAAAGCGTGCAGCTTTTCGAAGAAAGGGAGTGCTCGTGACATTCCAAGAATTAAGTCCAGTGGGATAGTGGCCCTTGCCAGGGGCGAACTTCTCGGAATCCCGGACTTAATTTCCACTGTCAGCTCAAGATCGCCATCGCATCCAAGGAAGTTAACCCTTGCCACATGAACATGGGCGAGGAGGCTCAAGACGTCGGCAGTGGGCGGCACCTCGGGTGTTCGCAAGTGTCCCTTACTCCTCTGCCGATATGAACTCTATTTCCACAGCTCCCTAGCTGGAGAAATCAAGCAGTATTCGTGGAGTTGCAACTCAGCAACTCAGCAGCTCATCTCTGTTCTCTTCTCCCTACCTCTACATCCCAAATACAAAGTGCACATGAAGCGTTCTTTCTTCGGTCTCTCTGACTGCTGCGGTCGCGACGTCTCGTCTACTCATGATCACTCCGCGGTGATTCCTAGGCCCCCGAACCTCGATCAGAAAAAAAAAATAAAAAGATTTTATTCAGCAGATTTCCGTTCAAGAATGCTGGCCTCCGTGCCAGCTATATGAAGGGTGAGATGAGAGCTGAACAGGATAACGGTTCGTTCAAAAAGCGGAAGCTGCTCATCAAATTACAAATGAACTGTAGCTCGGCGAGAAGCATTACTCGTGGGTTCAGAATTGACTTTACCGTTGATTTTACCGTAGCACTGCATTTATAGTATGTACATACATAACGTTTCCAATTCGCGGTCGAAGAGGTCGAAACTTTGGCTATTGCCCCACCGGTGCATGAGTTTACTTCGTGCTAATTAAAATGAAGGCCACCGAAACTTTTCAGAATAGTGCAAGTTCCAGCTTTGCAAGAGAATTGTCCGTCTCAGAAAGATAGCTCTCACTCTTCATGGGATCATCATGCTTGCTATGACAAAACAAATGTGAGCCAGCGGTGACTTTTATCGCTCTCTTAAAGGTGATATTAGCCTCCCAAACTTTCCTCAGAAAATGCTAACCTTGTTAGCATCCCTGTCCAATCCTCAGGGAGCGGGTATAAAGAAACATACAACACTAAAATAAAAAAAAAAAATATTAACATCGTTGCGAATGTGTTTGCACTATAGCTATTAAGCATGTGAATCGCTTCCTCTTCTTTGGCCCCAGCGGCACTGAACACTACATTTGCACAGCCAGGTGTGCTCTAGTATAGCCAATATTCGCATCAAATTCAAATCCAAACACTACTTGAGAACCGAAATTGATGAGGCAAGCTTCTTCAGAGCTGGCTTCCTAACCTAGCTTATAATCTGACCTACATTTCCAGAGCCTAAGTGTTCTGCTACCTCATGAACAAATCAGTGGTGAATATTTCATTTGATGGAGAACCCGTGTCTCTTACCTTCCAAGGCTTTTAAGTTGATATATACCACTGCCACAAAAAAATCTTTCCAGCACGCAATTAACGTTCATCTTAAAGAGAACACGAATACTTATACAAGGATCCCATATGAAAACAAATAAAATGTGGTCTTCACATTCGACTGCGGAGAATATCGATTCAGTGCGCCATTTAGTGCTTCGATTCGTAGCGCTTATATAGCGTTTGGTATTTTGAGCATATACTAAACATTAGTTTTTCTATGAAGGCGAAAATAAAAGCAAGGTGCCCGTGCGTTTGCGATATCAATGCACCTTAAAAAGGCGACCTGAAAATTGGGCGACTTGGTTAACCTAAATTTCGCGCGCTGACACAAGAACAAGTGAGGAAAACAATGACGAGCGCTACTCTTACAACAAAACTTTAATCAAGACGCAAGCCCAAATAAATAGGAACAACAAAAACGATACAATCCCGACAAAAAGAAAACTCGCGTGTTACCCAGAATATCTTGATGATTGGGCCAAGAATGGAAATTCCTTATCAGAAAAGCAGAAGGAAGTCGGACCTACGCACTTTTCTCCACTAATGCGCATATGGAATGCTTCCATAATCTCGAGCACAAGTTGATCCCAGCGCCAAAATATAATTATTGTTTAACAAAGAGTGTTTTGCCAGAACAATACGCCCGTATTCGTGCATTTTTATACGCACGGAGTGCCCATTGCTACTCTTCCACAATGTAAGCAACGGTAATTTGAAAGTGACATCCTTCTTGAGGAAACAATTTCATGAACCCGGTTGCTTACTCGCCATGGATTATATGAACGTGCTGGTGAATTCTTTCTTTGATGTCTGTTTCGTTTTCATGCTGATGTTTCTTGAAGTAACATTGATATCGGCCTTTTTAAATCTGCCTGTGCCACTGTGGACTGTGTGAAAATTGCTAAAAAAATAAATAAAATATTAGGACCGTAACTTTTCAGTTTTCAAGAGCACTTCCAGCCCATCGGGAGGTCGGAAGGGAAGAAGGGAGTGAAAGAAGACGACGGAAAAGAAGCAGGTCAGCGGGGTGTTCTGGAATAAGTTTGGGCATATACTGGTATAGCACAGCACACCGGCACGTTTTAAATTTTTAGTCCGTCTAAACGGCGCAGTGCATTCACGGTATGAAGGAATGAAGGCTGGAGCTCCACGAAGGAAGCACGCATGCCACTGCTCGGTGTACATCTCAGTTGCACTCGTCCTCCACCATCTTGCTTCCTGCTCTACCGCGTTTTTCTTTTCAGCATCGAAGGAAGTCGCAGAATTTAATCTAAATAATTCTTAATTCTCGTCATAGCCTATACGTATGCAAGCTTGTACAGCAACCCTTCAGCCCTAAATACACTTCTTTCTGCGTCGACATTCAGCACTGTGGCCTCACTTGCCCAGTCTCTCTCACCTCCCCCAATATTCAAGCCTCCCCTGCCTCACTTGCTCCACCTGGTTGCCGGCCAACCCTTTGATGAACTACAGCTAGCTATGGGCGTTTAAACTGGCCCTACCAATAGAAGTTACGTTTTCCCACTCCTTAGTATGGTTTTGGCAGGGGTAAGCAGCGAGTTTTTACTATCCTTGTTGCCCGACTACAAGACCTTGGGAGAAAATCCCCTCCTCTCAGGCTGCGTTCCCATGGGAGCTAAAAGCAAAAGAAACGCTCCACGATTCGATGTCGGCAGCGCATGTTTAAAATTCCATTTGACCAATGGCCATCTGTAGGCAGTCAACTACGGACCCTCACTCACTATGCTGATTAATCCACGTCATAGTGCAATATGGCTGGCGCAAGCCATCAAATCAGGCAGACACTACGTCGTCTTTACCCTTTTGGCATTTTACGTAATTAGCATTTATGGCTTATTACATCATTATATTAAGGTTGTTTGGTCCTTTCGGAAGAGTTGGTTCGCCCTGTTACAGTATCATTAACGCGATGCAGAGATTTCCAATACGGACTCATCACAAATTATTATTCAGTTAAAGAATTAAAAGCTAAGCATCGACAGGCGCAAAAACAAGTGTTACGTGCTCGTGCGCAACGCGAAAGGGCGATTCGGTCGCTCTGATCACGGAACTGCGCACACGATTTTGGCAGTGGCGCCTGTGTATGTGGCCACGGAAACCTAGACCGTCACGAAGCGACATCATGGGCGAAGATAAAAAACGCATCAATCAAAATGAGGTCTTCAGCGGGGCAGCCGCGGCAGATAGGCCTCCCATCTGCTAATACGCCGCGCCACAAAGAAACGCCACAAATCGCGGCACCACCATGCGACCGCGACGGAGGGTGGGGAAGAGAGCAGTTAAGTAAATATATACTTCAAAACCTCTGGGGAGCGATCCGTCCTTGTCGAGAGGAATGATATAAATCAACACCCAGGCCTCTGGGGGAGCACGTATACACCCACGCGCCGCGGGTTTTAGGCTTAAGCGTTCCTTTCATTCCGTGTCTGCCCGGAGTCCCGCCGCAGTCGCCGGCCAGACGTCTTCGGAGATGCCTCGGCGAAGTTCCGTGCAGGACTTCGAAAAGCATTTAAAAAAACAAAACACTGTTTTCAACGTTACCTCCCTTTATAGTGTCTTGACAACCTTTGTCGGAAACTATGCGCGTTCCAAGCCGCAAGTCATACAGCACAGTCGCCGATTTTCGCTTGTATTTCTGTACAAGAAGCTATACAGGTGGCGCTTTGAGCTGGCATAACAAGCTGCGTTCATTGATTGACATGTACTCTTTCTCCTTTAGCGGTGCACGCAATTAAGTGGGGCGTATTATGCTTCTCAGGGCGCCTACCAGACGGCGGCGAGTCCTCCACCCCCACTACTACACAGAACGTGTCGGTGGCGGACGAACACGCAGAGTACACGTGCGCGGTCATGTGACTGATGACGCAGTTTCCCAGGGTGGCAAGAGAAGAGGAGCATGTACGCACAAACACTTGTTGTTCTGCGTGTGCTGCGTGGTACGACGTTGTTTTCTGCATTTCTGTTTTCTTTCTATTTCGCTTTTTTGCCGGGTGCGTTGAAGCTTGCAGTATGTGCTACGTACACATGACGAAAAAAAAAGCAAAAAAGCACGCACACACTAACGCGAATACATGCAATAGTAAATCCCCCGTGCCTTTCACGTGCTCCGCGCGACGCGGTTGCCGGGCCGGCTCTCCTCCTGCGAAGGCGCTCCTTCCTCTCTGTGTGGGAAGCTGAGGCACGTCGACGCTTTGACGAATGCCCAAAGCATTCTTTGTACGCTGTTCTCTTCTTTCCTGTCCCGCGGGAGTTTGAATGCGCTTGGCGTCGTCTCCCGCCGGCTGAGGACCGAAAAACAGCCGGCCACGCTGTTGCCAGGCGGGCACAGTTCCGCGTTGCCCCAAGCGCGGTGCGGTCCACACAAGGACGCATTCACAGGGGACCTCCATGCACGGCCAGGATTCTTTTCAAGCCTCTCGGCCGCCTTGCAAGCGACCAACGTTATTGCAAGGAAGGCTGTTTGCCCCAAGCTAACCTAGCGCCGCTCAAGGATACTTGCCCTCGGCACGGTATATTATGGAATGTTCTGAGAGTCCCTAAAATTTATACTTCCTGCTGATGAAATTAGATACGTCGAATGACAGTAAATACCCCGAAAATCACTATGGCAGCGCCGTATAGGGACTGCAAATAGCAATTAGTTTATTTAGAGCAGGGAGGTGGATTACCTTTGGCTGTTTTTCTTGTGTTTCACCTTTCAATAGACAGGAAGTTGTAAAAATTAAATTGAAACGCTAGCAGAAGCCGCTGCCACCCTGCCGTATATTGGCGCAAAGTGGCGGGAGAGCAGGCTCCTACCTCAGTTTTAGGAATAAGCACCAGTAATTAGGCTGTGAGAAAAAACAACTCTGAATAAATTGGAGCTTTCAAAAACATGCTACAAGATGAAGGCAAGTGGATGCGAGCGCCGGATAACAAGTACTTTTTTTGTTGTTAAAAACAAGTGTAAAAGAAAAAATGTCTACTTTCGCTCTCAAAAAAGTGGCGCTATGGTGCTGATTTCGCGCGCTGTACTGTACCATGACCTGCTTTATCACTTTGCTTTGATACTGCGTTCGATTTTTTTTTCTAGGTATAGGTACCACCTAGTAGTGTCGATGGTTTTCACACTTGAGTTTTTTTCTTTTTATTCGTTTCTATAAATGGCATAATGAAGTAAAATGGTATAAAAATATAGCGCGAAAAAATATGTACATGTGCGAACACACAACAACAGCGGAGGAGTACCGGCCACCAACTCTTTATTTCCTTTGTAAAACAAACACAACTTCTACTGGCTGAGATGGTGCGGTCAGCCAAATATTAAAACGAAGAGCGCCTTCAAAATGTCTGCGAAAAGGTGACACAGTTTACAAGGAATTGACAAGGTGAACATGTGGTTACCTGTCCAGGACAAATATAAATGGCACGACAAAGGCAAAAATGAATCAGAAATAGCGGCTCGTGTGCACACAAACCGGATTAGGGATGATAGCAATTGACAACAATGAATGAAAATGACCAGAATATGCAGTTACTAAAATAAACAAGAAACAAATAGCAAAAATAAATCATGAAAGGCGGCTAAGATGGGTGTGAAGCAAGCGTAAAAATAAAAGGAAAGACGTAAAAGGAGCAAAACGAGTCAGAACAGTAATTAGATTTGTTCTTGCGACAGCCAAGAACGAACGCGGCGGAAACATTAAAGCGTACCTACCAACTTCCAACAATTACAGAATAAAACAATTTGGAAATATAGAAATCAAACAATTGAAACACTTTTTCGTCAACTAGCAATGCAGCAATTCGCCCAGATAATAGAAATGATTGAATGAAGTAGTCTGAACCAGGCGATATCTATCGATGAATCTTAACGCCACAGGGTTGAATGCCCCGTGTCTCCAAGAAGCCGGTGCCGAAGTTATTCTCCGTTTTAACGCCGAAACTTGCGAGGAAATAAATAAGCAGTATTCGAACATGCACGAAAACGAACTCCGGCCCTTCAGATAGCGAGATGAGCACGCAACCGATACACTGTAGATTGTTTTCTTTATTACCGGCTTTGTCATGGGATAGGTACGAAACGTAATGACAAAACACGTCAGAAATACATTTACTGACATGACAGGCTTAAAATAAAGCACTCTAATCTATGTCGCCTGGTCAGGAAGCACACGATGCTCTTCTCTGAACCGTATGACACTTTCAATGAAGTGCTCACGTACATATCGCACTTAGGTATCTGCGCTGCTGTACTGCATCCTCGTTTCTCACAAACTGTGATGGCCCAGGAGCATAACAGCATCAAAAGGAATGTCATCTGTGTGTACAGGTAAGAACCTAATGTCATTAGGATGTAGCGAAAACTCTTTCTCTAATGTCCTTTGAAGGATGTCCCAGAAAAAAAAAATCGTCTTCCAAGAATCTAAAAAACGTGTGTTCTAATGCTTATGTTTTTGTCACAGATGGAGCAGTTAGTCGAACAAGGGACAAAAAGGCCTTTGGTATGGATCCATGTTTTTGACTGATAATGTATTAGTGTGAAGTCAAGAAAAACGTTTTTACTGACAGTAAAATTACCATTCGTTTAACTCTCTCGACGACGTTTCCACCTGGGCCTCGCCAGTGAAGTAAACGGTACATCGCCACTGTAAGCGTGATGTTATACAGTTTTTTCCTCGTAACATTACTCGGGTAGCCTATGGAGAACCGCACGTGCAACATCCTGTTAGAGAGCGCCACTATTCGCAGGTACCCCCTACCACTCATGGTTTCAGACGAACAAAGCAATTCGCGCAGCAGACCACCCAACTGTAATTGCATGGCTGTCCTTAAAAATACACCCTTTTGATCCTGAAAGAACATAGAGCGCGATAGAACCTGTCGCAAAAAATAAATGCACCAGACCAAGCTGTCCTTTTTCACATTTATAAACAAGTTTGTTCGAGTTGGCCTTTCCCAATTAGAGGCCCTTATGAAGAAGGCAAACACTCGATGATTTTTTTGGACATTGCCTCGCGATGCACACAACCCGCTCATCACGTGCCATATTTTAGACAGAAGAAAAATGTTGCAGACGGTGGCAAGCCAAACATTTACAGCTGCCTCACCTACCATGCATTGGCCTGCTCATTCGAGTAGGATTCTGGATTCCGATTGCACTCAAGTGGCACACCAACGTACATTGCAGGAATGATTGATCGCTGTTAATGTTCGGAATAATAATCTGGCGCATCGACCCAGTCCCCATGTCAAAACCCACACCTTTTTTCCAATTTATTTGTCCAACAGTGAATCTGATGTAATTCTGAACAGATATCATTGCACTTACACTTTCTTTCAGCAAAATACTGTAATGTCAACTGCATAAGCTGAGACTTTAACACGTGCAGTCTGCATCGTGAAACCTGTTATGCGTTCGCTTTTTAGAATGGCTGGACAAAGGGGTTCCAGGTAGGCTACGAAAGGTGAGGGCAAAAAGAGAGCATCCCCGTCTCACTGACGGCCTCACGTAAATTCTTTCAGTGAGGTATCCATTTTCAATGATTCTCGCTATGCAATTAGAATTTGCCATCCTTACGCCCTCCGCTATTAGCAGCCCACATTGGAATGATGTAGAATGCAAAAAAGAACATCGTGCGATATGCGATCAAAAGGGTTCGCAACATCTAGCTGTATCATCGCCACCTTCTCTTCCAGCATGTCAGAGCATTCTAATATAGTCCTCACTGTGTGTATGTTAGTAGTAATCCCTTTCTATCAATAAATTTAATTTCCTCTCTCTCTCTCTCTCTCTCTCTCTCTCTCTGTGCCTATCCCAGCAGTTATTTATAACAACCTTGTCAACCGAAACATCGTTTCCGTTTCTTTTCTGCCGTATTTCGTTTTTACAAGCGTATCTTTATTAACTCCGCGAACGATTCACCTGTCCAGAATGTTTCGGATTGTGCACGACCAACAGCTGCTCTGTACTTATCTGTGTCCATTCTTTCAAGCGGGATTTTATTTCTCTGATTTCTTTCGAATACGTGGCTGGTTGGGTGTTTTCAATACTGATCATAAACTCAATACCAATCATATTATACTCATCGTTATGTGTATGTTAGTATCGATGAACGGGCCCTCGATACCGCAAGTTTTGTGTTGTACGGACGAAGATACACCACAGAACCAAGCTGCTACATTCGTGGAAGGGTGCGTCAGGTGTATGCTCTGCCGTACCACATCATGTTTAAGAACAATTATCTCGATAGAAAGGAACTATTACGGAACTAATTACTAAGCGGATAAGAAAGTACCTTGCTTGCAGCAATTTTTACGGCAGCATGCACTAGCCACAATAAACCCAGCGATCGGACTGCGCTGCCACAACAATGAATTTTCGGACGCTTGCAGAGGCTCCAGTTACGGAGCAAATAACCATAATGAGTGCCACGTGGCGCAGCCGTCCTGCCGCCAGACCATTTATTGACGTCACATTTAACCTTTTGATTTGTGTTATACTTTTTTGTTACTTCTGTTATTCTTCTGCAGAGCACTTGAAACTGTCCAGATGTTAAATAGAACTCCCACCACCTGTGTAATGTCCGCAGGCCCTAAGAGTAATAAATAATTATACAAATAAACGAGCAAATAAATAAATATTTCAGATCACACGCTAACAGGAGCTTTATCCCTGCACCTTTATTTTGTTTTCAAGAAAACCTTCCGCCGCGTGTACCATTAGTTGCTTGATTGAAGTTGACTGTGCTGTTTTAACTGTTTCTTTTTTTCCTAGCCACTGCTGGTTTCTGCAATATTTGAGCAGGCTCCGTCATGATCGGCAAACAAATATAAACAAACATTCAGAACATCCTGAGCAAGCTCGTAGCCTGCATTTGGCGATAAGTTATCGTTTGCATACAGAAATTCGAAGCACTGTACAGCATTTATGATGACACACTTGACCTTCTTCAGATGTTAGTTATATCTGCACGGAGCAATTGTCTCCTCTCTGCGCGCTGTTCCTCTGTTATGTCATTCGCATCAGTTACATTTTTCACGTGGCTAACTTCGATAGCTTCCTCATTCACACCCATCCCCGATGCCAATTCGTCCTTCCCTTTCCTCTACCCGAATATCAGCGCCAGCGCTGCCTTTCGTGCTTGCACAACTAGGCTGAGCGTAACCTGGAGAGGCCATCTATATCATTTCGCGTGGCAGCTCGACTGAGCAGGCGAAAGCAAAAAGAAATGTGGCAGCGTCTTCTACGCACCGCACCGTGTCGCTGGAGGGCACGCCGTACGGTACACATTCGCACTGGGCTCTACTGATCCCGACAAGTTCAAGCGGACGTTCAAGGTCTTCGGTGGCATTCATCTCGACCGCGACAATTCAGGCGCCGGTTCAGGGTTGCTGTTGGGGGCCAGCTACGGCGTACCGTCACAACTAGTGCTCATAGGCTCGAAATGTAAACATAAAATGTCGTGGAGAAGAGCGGATGCATCTGTGAAAACTTTTTTAATGCATAAAGACTAGACTTTTACATTGTGCCCAAAACAATTCTAAGGTATTTATCGCTTCTACTTCCTCATCATCCTGCTCAGCGCTAGTCGCTAATAAAACAGTATAAATACTGAAGGCAGGTTAAGTGTTAAAAATACTACTTCAAAAGAACTGTGGCAATTGTGTCGAGTTGCTGCAGCGAGCGGTAGTTTGTACAGCGGTTGCAAAGAAACAAGAGTGAGGGAACTATCAAGCCAATAGAATAGAAGCCTAAGTTGATTCCTAATTAATCGCTTCAGGTGGAAATATCCTATTCTTCTAAATATAATTCAACCAATGCCGCATATTACGGGCCAATACAACGTTCGTTCCGCAGCTTTACTGAAACGTATTCGAGCGTACGCAGACACTTGGGCTCCTGACCATGTGGGTTTTTCTGCTTCCAGGGATATTTACAGCAACTGCTTTTCATATCTGCTTTATGGCAAAACATAAAGCCTGTGATATACGTGCTTTCTGAAAGCAAATTACGCTCCGAGCATTTGCTCAAGGCATCCAAATTGGGGTGTCTTTAATATATACGAGCCAGCCTAGTGCGCGCGCAAGTTACCGTTAATGTATACCGTCTTGGATGGAATTAAACTACATGGACAGGTTCAAAAAATTCATGCTATGTGTATAGTTTTGAAGGGATTAACTTGTATGTTGTGGGAGGCTTTTCTTGGCGGCCTCAATAAGAGCGGTTCGTTTTCGGTTAGGTCTGGTTTGTGGTGAGTTAGTTCGTTGCGATGGGCGCAGCCAATGCAACGAATCTGCATTATCATTTCTATTAGCCGTGTTGTTCCAATGCCGCTGGGTGGAATACATTTTCTTCAGATGTCGCCACCCACATCGCACCTTAATGATATACGTTGGTGTAACAGAAATACAAAAGAAATGCCAGAGTTTGTTAAGCTCGAACAAGATCAAATCAAGGTCTTGATAAGTGGATGCCTCCAAGCAAGTACATATCTTTATGACATTAACAAGGAAACCTGCGGTCGTTAGGACTCTCCTGGCTCAATATGCCAAACGCAACAAATTTCTAATCTTTATCTTGCAGGCAGCAGCTTCTGCTACACTAAACTTCACCAAAAGTCCACTGAATATCAAGAAAAACAACATTTGTACGAGGCATCCTAAGTGCAGGAATATTAGAGGCCATTTCGCCATTCAGCATAGTTTATATAGTCGGGATTGCGCAGTGTTTGTATAGCCATACAAGTTGCAAAATTCACAAAGAATCTGCCGTCAGCGTTATGCATGCGTTCAAATTTCCAACCGTAGTCATCTTTTTAGGTGTTTAAGAAATGTGTTTATGAGGAATGCTGAGAACTATTCAGCACCGAACTTCTTGCGTTACGTTCAGAATGTTTAACCCAGTCTGACACTCAAATCAGCGCAATGGGAAAACTCGGTGGGCACTTAAGGTGTGTCTTTAAGGGTATTACGCGGTGGCGTTGATGTCTCACACCAGCTTCTCACCCTGCTGATCTTCGTTCCCATGCATTCACTTTGCTACTAGTTTAATCACTAATCACCTAATTTCTGTTTCAGTTATCTCACCCATGCTTATCAGTGCGCAGTGACTGCCTAAGTATGCGAAAGCCGACCCTGGATAAAAATAAAGCCCCTCTTTAACCAAGCCTTACCAACGTGTCAGCATGGCATAGGGGTGCGTGTCTGACTTGGAATCTAGCGGGTGCGGGTCCAATTCCCATCTCGCCGTCTTGTCTCAAAGCAGCGTTCTGTGTCTCCCTCATATCCCGGTCTTCTTCGCGCTTCAGGCTGTGTGAAAGTGAGCAGCGTCCTGAATTGAGAGAGTGTGCCAGCTCGCGCATGTCATGCGTCCTCATGATGACACAACAGCCGACGGCCAACCAGAGTGACCGCGTCACTTGCCAAATACAACCAGTTAGACGCATGTTCGCACTTTCCCACTTACAAAGCTGACACAGCCTTTACTGGACAACGATGCCTTTAAATATGCTATTGACGTAATAATTTATCTCTTAGTCTAAGTTTCATTTCAGAAATCAAGGAGGTATGACATTTTTTGTAAGAAGTCCGTGATGATGTCCTATGACCGTGCTATGCTGAAAAGTACTAAAATACGCTGAAGCAAAGTGCCTGCTCAGGTTAGCCGCAGTGCTATAATCACCATCCATACCAGACCGAGTAAACCTACTGCAGGGCAGAGGTCTCTCACATATCCCGCCAAATGGCCGCTCATGTGTACTACACGAACCACGAAAACTTCCTAATCTCACTCATACATCTTGCTCCCAGCCCCTGCTACGTTTGCCTTCTATGGGAGTCCAGTAAGTTGCTCTTAATGACCATCGCTGACCTTTCTTTCGCGTTACATATGCCCTGCTCATTCCCATTTACTATATTTAAATTCTGAATCACCCGAGAAAGCGACGACTCTGCATGGTGAGACTACACCGGTTGAATACACGCTGCCTATTGCCAAAAAGCCGAACGAATAAAGCAAGACAAGGCTCAACTAGTCTAAAATGGCTGAGTCTCCCGACACGAGAGTTTGTTGACCGTAGTGCGCCTCCGCTAATTATTCTGTCTGCAGATTCCTGTCTTTTAACGTTACACCTGTCATATTTCTTTCCATGCCTCTTTGCGTCGTTCTCAATTAAGCCTTTTTTAGTTGTAAATAACGGCTCACAACTTCAGAATTGCAGCCACCGCTCGATCCTATTCTTGTTGTTCTAGTTATTTCAATCTAATGCTCCGAATCTGTGTATATGGATCGCTATAGTCACGTAGGCAAACACCTAAAAAAATGATGCGCCCTGCCGCCGATGTCATCGATTGATTATCATGATGATACCGAATCCCCCTCACACCCGCTAGCTTGTCAATTCGAGGGAAGAAAAAGGGGGGATGAAGAGGGAGACTCACCAAGGCTTATATTGATAGACCCCGGCGTGACGAATGTCGGTTAACGCCATTGCCAAAGATGGCCCTTAGAGAGATACTTGCCGCTTTTTTCTTCAATTTTATCGTACCTGAACACAGCAGCGTAAACTCTTTCGTAGATTACCCGTATTTGACTGTGATTTGGAAGCACAGAGCGTGCTCGAGGTGCTCAAAGTTGAAGGCGTAATACTCCGTGCAGTTTTGGTTTAACCTTTACAGCGAAGTATTTCTGCACGCCTGTCGAACTGCCGGCCAATCGAAGCTTGAATTCCACACAATCACACATGAAATTCAAAACCGATTAGTGCGTAACCTGAGAAAATATAAAATTGTTTCGTGTGAACAGGTAGCAGGCATTTGAAATTGGACTCGCGTTAGGGATCGAATCAAACTCTCTTTCACCCAGCCATCGTTACTACGTAACTTCAGAACCGACCGCCATAATTCAAAGGTAAAATTCACGTAGAAACGCGCCGCTTCAAGCTGCCGACTCGCGAAATCTCGACATTGCGGAAGCACGCGCCCCACTGCAAGTGATGTCGCCAATTGAAGGAACAAATTGCGAAAAGGCGGCACCGCGAGCTAAGCGGCTGGAAGTGCCGCGTTCCCACGAGAGGCGCTCTCAGCGAGCAGCTAACAGCACCTAATGAGCATCTAACGAGCCGCTTATCGCCGCCGCCATTAACGCCCACCCGCTTGAAGTGGCGAACAGCTTGCATTGCCTGGCGCAGTTTAAGGGTCAGAAAGAATATAAGAAGAAATAAATTTTTGCGCGCCCACTCCCGCCGTCGCTGCTTCCTGGATGACATCTGTCGCCTCTATACACAACGGCGACGGGTCATCAGAGCACGGAGTGCCGGTGCGTTACATTCCTGCGCTTAACGCGCGCCGTTAGGTATAAACCTGCCGCAAGTAAAACAAGTGTGCAGTTGGGCTTTGGAGCCTTAGGCCAGGGAGCTAGAGTCGATGCAAAGCAGCCCGTTTATTTCTGTGCTCCAGAAGTTTTTTTTTGTTTTGCTTTGCTTATAATGCCGAGCAGGCCACTCGGCATTATGGTACTCTACTGCTGATTCTCTGAAAGGGAGAGAAAGTAGGTCACGAAGTATTAGTTTGGAGCTTATTAATTTAAACTATGGCGAGCCTATGAATTTCCTTTCCCTATGAAAAGAGGGGGGAAGAGCTGAAGCCTTCCCATACGTGAATTTTTCGTGTTTTCGTCTGTGCGGATGACTTTGGTACGCCTTTTGTTTCCGCCTAATTGCCTACAGCCGCGTGGTTTTCTGTGAAATTGTCAACGAATCAAGTACTGTGTATTATGTACAAAAGAGTAAAAAGGGTGACTGTGGGCAGGAGCCATGTCAAAGGGTTCCAAAGCAAGTTTTTCATTTCAGAAACTTGGATTGCATTGTACAAAGAAACATGAAGGATTGAAGCTGAGACTATTTTTTAATCTATAATACTAGAAGCAACAGACTTCCTTTTAGCTCAAAAATGGCAAATTGGATTTGTTATTCCCAAATTATGAAAGGAGCCGATGGTTATATTTCTAGATTATACCTATAGAGTGAAGGTCGGTTGACCAGCTTCAGCTATTTTACGATAGACGGTGGTATTTACGCAGACCGCTTGTCTCGTACTCTGCTAATTATTTTGAACCCATTGTTAGGACGACATTTGCTTAGCTTTGCTAGTACATCTAAACATATCTTGTAATCAGAAAACGCCACATACGCAAGCCTCTAGTAGCATGGAACCTTCCATATATCACCACTGGTGGAGTGTTAAGAAAAAGTAATAATTTCTCTAGACATGGTGTGGGCCAAGCTGTGACAGACATTCCAATTGGAAAGTTCGTACTATCAAAACATTCTTTTTTTCAGGTCTCTCATTTATAAATTGGATTATTTACAAAATTTGTATTTTTTCCAGGATTTCTCTTTTACAATGTGTGGCGTGTTTTTGGACAAGGAACGAAAGGTAAACAGGAGCACTGTAGAGATTCCAAGTTTCCTCTCTTTAGTAAATAAGGGTTTTTGCTATATCATGTTTCTAAAAGAATAAAACAAACAGACTATATCACACAGGATACAATCGTCTAGAAAATGTACTTGAAAATACATTTCGTTGCTTTTGTGAATGTGCATTTACATTACGCGCTTGGTAGTTTTTTCTGTAATTATTAGAATTTTTTTCCCTAATTTCCGAAGGTAGAAACTCGCCTGATCAATCCTCAACCACAATGTATTTCTTCATGTCTCATCACACTCGCTCTTATTTATTTCCCTACTTTATCGTGTGATTGTAATTTCATGGTTTTACACAAGTACACTGTTAAATATAGCTTTTCCTACTGACCCAAAAATGTAACTGTTGTTTTAGGCGCCATGATGTGACTGAACTCAAGCTAGAAGCAGTGCTAACATATTTTTCCATTAATATTTTGCCAAGTGATTCGTCTTAGGTCAGGCAACTTTTCCGTAACCGTCATGTATTGCGCATTTTGAATATTTGATGACATGGAGTGCTTATTAAAGTATTGCCGTGGAGTCCTTTATCAAGAAAAAAAAAAGGAACACTCTAGTGAAAATACCTAAATTATGATTACAAAATCATCACTCTAAATTGTTCTCCACTGTAAAGAAATGAAAGAGCACTGTCGAGAACTACTTTTCTTAGCGCACCAAAAAGGGGGATGCAAGAATTTCTAATGTTTCCGGTTTAAAAGCGCTATTATCCATTGCGGCAGTGGCAGCACCTGCTACCCCAATCGGCACACAGTCACTTCGGCGTTTCGCATAACGGGGCATGCTTCCAGCGAGCTCGGGTCACCAAAAGTGTGTTTCCTCGAATCGAAGCGTGTGCCGTAAGCATTAGAGACGTAGGGGGAGCTACATTAAAGCCGCACGGCCTGCGCCGACAGATAGCATTAACGAAAAGGGCGGCTTGCCTTGCTTCAAATACGCGGAAGGAGCTATGATCACCAAAAGGATGATTGCGCGGAACTCGATAGAGCAACCGCTGGCGGCCGCATCTTAGAAATGCGGCTGCATCTTAAAAAATAAACTTAAAAAAATATTTACGAGGACAGCTTCACAGCTCTGTTCTATTAAATCAATAGAGAAAGCGTTTTTTTTTTTTTTTTAATTGAAGCAGCACGACTGCAGGAAGCCTATAGAGAAGACGAAGGGTCAAACAAGCTCTGAACACACTTTTATGCAATTTTTGATGGAAGGCAAAAAGCCTCCGAACAAAGCAAGAACTTCAGAGGGATGAATGCTCTTGAGAATGATGTATCCAAACATTCGTGATTTTCACAAAGCTTTTGCTATGATTAAGACAAAACGGGACGGATGAACGACAAAATACGAACAAATTCTTTCGCCTCTTTCGGTATTCTGACCGTGCGTGGTTTCATTTGAAAGCATATCTGACGAACTCGACCACCGGTTCATATTGTAAAGAAAGCCCCTACGCATATAATTTGTTTAGCGGATTTTGATAACTTATCTCTTGTTAATTATATCGTGTTTTCTCGGTGCGCGATTCTGCATCCTAGCATAGGAATTCACAACTTGGCAAAATATTTTGCGTTACACTCCGTACCAGGTCATGAGCTCGTGAGGTATGTCGCACCTCCTTTTGACGCACCCAGATTGTCTTTTTACACATATTTTAGTGCCTTTCTTGCCTTTGCGTTTCCTCACGAGCACAAAGAATTTAGTTTCATGATTTTGTGTGCGGTGCAATTTTCGTAAACCTCACGCTAATTGTAGCCAACAAATTCTCCTGTCTCTCTACCGTCATCACTAGTATCATTCTCATATTCACGGTGATTTGAAAGCGTCCGTCCTGTTCTTATGTGTTCCTCCTTCATCTAATGTCCCTTGTGTGTTAAAGAAGCGCTAGAAAAGATGAGTTCAGGTGATTTGAAGCCCATCATAAAAAAGCAAGAGTAACAGCCCGAGTTCCCCTAGTGCAGGGAAAAGTCCTTTCTCTTATCTCTCCTCTATCCTATAATTCAGCTGCGGTTACTTTATTTTCTCAACTTTCCTAATAATTCTATTCGGCGATTTTATTTCCTGCCTCTCCCTGGTAAACGCTTGCCTCCTCTCCGCTTAGTTAATCTTAACCGCGTTCAGATTTCTTGTATTCGGACTACATGCCCTGTCCATGCTTAATTCTTCTTAATTTCCAGAAACGTTTCGTTACTTAGCGTTGGTTTTCTCTCCGAATTTGCTCTCTTCTGATCTCTTAATGCTCTAACCATCATTGTTCGCTTCTAGGCGCATTGCGTTGTCATAAATTTAAGCTGGGCCCTTTTCTTTAACCTGCACCTCTCTGGCGCCTATGGTGGCACCAGTCAACAGCAGCTGTTTCTTCTTTCATTGTTATACTTCCTTATGCCCGTCCCCTTACTTTCAATGAATAACGCTGTAATATATACCGCCCTTTGTGTTGGAGGCTTTAATGCTTTGGCGTTTCTTAATCAGAGCCTTTGTCTAGTGGCAGATCTTATCTTTATTTTGCCCAGTTATACTACCCTACCTTCATATTGTGTTGTGGATTCCGCCATGACTTCAAGGTTCCTCCCCCCCCCCCCCCCCCCCCATCAGTTAAAGTCTAATGTCTGCTCCGCATCGAGATCCTGAATTTCGCTATTCTGAACACCTAATTAAGAAGCTAACATTGGACTATTTTATTTCATATTCTTGGCAAAGGCACCTGGTGATTTTACCCATCCATTTGCGTTCATGAGATAGAATTCTTCAACGTAGATTCGAAAGACAGCCTTGTTTAGTGTGCAAACAGCCTACCGGAAAAGGGGTAGGTAGCGAACACGATGGTTAGATGGCATCCTCGAGGCGCTGCAGATGAAGTTATGTGTTGTTAGGAAGATAGTGAGAGACCGTAAAGCGTGGCGTGATATGGTCCATAGGGTCACGAAGAGTCGGACACGACTGAACGAATGAACTGAACTGAACAGCATTTATGTGCTGCAGTCACATTAGCAGCAATAAAAGAGCTTCAGACTGAAGAAATCGCGCTACTTGGTACAAAACGACGTGAATACACACAGACGTTTGTAGCAATTAGCGCGATGCCTTGAGTATGACACACCAGCTAGCCTCTGTTCTTACTTTTTTGAGAGCGTCACGTCATCTTAAAGCTCTAAATACTTCTCTTTAGAGCAAATCGACAGCAACGTCCCAATTACTGGATAGTTGTCGTTGACATTATAACTTCCACTAAACAACTTGTCTTTATGACCACTTCTTTTGATGTACAATGAAGGTTATATTGGCAGCTGAACAAGGCTCAGAGTTTTATGATATACGCGTAGTGCGTTCGATGCGCACTAGGTAGGCGCCAGAATTCCAATAGTTAATCGGTGGAATAAATACGCTACTTTTTCCTAATTGTGCTCCTCTTTTTCGAAGCAATGTACTTGATAACTTCATCCAAAACAAAACACAAAACACCTGTAATGCTATACCAGATTTTTTTACAAGGTCAAAAATTGAATAAAAAAGGTAACTTGCTTGATATTTGTTTTAGCCATCGGGATATATCTATAGGAAGCGCAGCGGACACTACGCAAGAGTTAGAGTGCTTACATTAGTTCGTTAAGCGAATTGCCTACGCCAATGAACGTTTTAAAATTTTATCTGGCTTGTCCTCTAGAATTCTAGCTTGTCCTCCAAAATATTATAGCCAAAAAACAAACACATTGTAGCGCGCGTCTACGCCCCCAGATGTCAGCCTGATAGGCGTGTTCATGCATCCTAACAGAGGACAAGCGGCGGCGTCCGCCGTAGATTGCTCCGCCTCAGCGCTTTGAGGTCGAATTGAAAACTAAATGACAGCGCCCATAGGGTGCAGACACGGCTGCTTTCAGCGAGGAATTCCCAGGGAACCGTCGCGCACCAGTCTGGCCCTCAGGCGATACAAACAGAGTCACGAAACCTCTAGTGGAGCGATTTACGTCACACAGGTGAAACAGCACGGTGTTACGGTGTGAAACCGTCCATCTTGTGACATTTGTTGACATTGAAAAATGCGGTACAAAAAAGTAAAAGCTTTACTAGCCTCGGCTAACCAAGGTTATCAGCGCTGTAAGGGTGACCTCAGGTGCAGCGCGCACAGCCGGTGGCGCTGGCTTCGTTTACTATTCTTCGGTCACCTGCTGGCTCTAATTCTTCATCACACACCTGACTAACATTTAGGGCGAAATCCTTTCTAGGCTCATGGAACAAAATACCGTGCGTGAGAGTCGTACGCGATATTTGTGCACAAGATTTGTCATATTCCGCTAGATTCCGCGAAATGTGTTCTTGGCTGGCGTTCCTGCCATCTGCAGTCCTTTACTTGAACGCGCGCCAAGGAATGCGACGTGACGAGAGCGATGGTGTGGTGTCCAAGCACACTTTCCGGAGAAAATGTGACGGATACTGTGCCTTCCATTTCCTGCGCACACATTATTGTTATCTGCAGCATTGCAACAAACGCCGATAAGAGGCAAACGACGAGAAGCGAATGATAGGAGGGGAAGGGTAGGCTTTCGCCCTTCTCTTAATAGCCGTTCGGTACATATTTATCTCCACAAACATACAAAACTGGCTGACATAGTTCCGCACAACATTTGAGTCGCCTGCCTACCCTTTCCTTCCACGGCCACCGCTGCGTTTTCGGTGGCATCCTGGAACATCCCCCTTTCAAAATGTTCTCGACCTCTTTGTGTCATCTAGATACAGCTTTGGTCTCCTTGAGGTTCGTAGACAGCCATGAAGAAGTCGCGCGCTTGAACCAGCGCTTTGACTGCGTTTCCTTGACGTTCGAAGACAGCCATGGAGGAGTTAAACCACAGCAAAACCACAGCAAACAGTGTCTTACCATGCTTAATCTAGCTTTAGTTCGGTAAACTAGGTTCAGCCTATACGAATGTAACGTGGCTGAGCAATAAAGAGTAACCAATCATTACAAAACGTTCGCTTGCATATCAGCGCTTGGCGGAGCTAAGCTGCCGATATATTCAAATAATTTTTTCTAGCAATATTATTTGGAGGACGAGCTTCAATTTTTGAAATACAACATACTCCCTAAAGTCACTTTAGGAAGGTAATTAACGTACCTGTTATTTAGCAAATTATTTTAGGCAGTGTGCCACTAACCTGTTGTCCGCCGTAGCCCCCAATTAATCCCAGGGCCAAAATAAATCAATATGCTCCTTTGTATTAAATTTTCGAGCTCCTATAAGAAACCGCCGTGTATATTTCAGTATTTTTGAATGTCCGTCTACGGTAATGTATGAAAGAACTACTAGTGCGTGATCTGCTAGCACTGTGTGGACTGGTCAACAGCGATTAATACCTGTGTGCATCGCGAACGCGAAGGACGGTTACGACAGTCGACATTTCGCGTAAACCAAGAGCAACTAAGGGCTGTCCTAATAGCACATGTCGAATGCCAGCAATGGTGAAAAAAAAAAAAAAAAAAAAGGTTTCCGACAGCTAGACTGTTCAGCAACCAAATTAAATAGTTACACAGAATGCCATTAGAAATATCAGGCAATATAGTTAGCTACAAAGAACAGAAGGATGACTCCAAATGTCAACCTTAAACCGCTTTGTTGAACGTCATAAATGCAAAAGAAAAATGAAAAACATAATAGGAATGAGAGCACCGTTCACCGCTTTTAGAGCTTTGCGCATCAACACGCGTAGTTGGGAAACGTGGCAAATTGCGCGCGAGTCTACACCATACAGTTCGTAAAGCTAGGAGACCACAATGCACATAATGTTAAACATACGACAAAATATTCTGTGGTTTCGTCGTAAATATCTGATTTTTCTGTAGTTCTGTAGTACTTTTCTGTAGTTCTGTAGTACTTTTCTGGAGTTCTGTACTTTTTCTGCAGTATATTTCTGTTGTCCATAGTGCTGTAGAAGTTTTTTGTTGTAACTACAGAAATTTCTGATGTTACTATAGAACGTTCTGTTGTACCAACAGGTTTCCCGTCAAAAACCGCACAGAATGCCTGTCGTAACAAGAGAAAACGTTCTGTTGTGTTTTTTTTTTTGGACTAAGCATGTTCTTTCCTGGCCAAAGACTTCAGTAAATCGCCCGTTTTTGTTTTTGCGATAGTGTTTAAAGCTCCTATAAATGTCCAAGTTTGTCCCCTTCACAGATGACTTCATAATTTACTATGAAAAATAAAATGATATTCACTCCCCAGAGTAGAACATTGGCTTAGAAAGGGCATTGCGTGGTAACTAAAAGATACAGGGTTACCAGCAGAACAAACCGTGTTCATCACAAATATTATGAAAAAAGTACATTTTGTTTTCTAATGTCGCCGTGAGAGAGAAACGAGTATAAGCATTTGGGGTCGTCTGTCACATTTCATGTTAGATGGTTAATTCAAGTTGGATCTGTTGCAAAACAAAACACCGTTTTTTTTTTCTTAACCGCGTGCTGCGTCTTTCTACACCCACCATGAAGAACCTGGTTTACGCCACCGTTATTAGGCTTGTTTTTGAATGAGCCCACGTAAGCAAAATACGATGTGGCCGTATTAAGAAGCGTGCAGCATAAGGATATCTGATTAATATTTCACAATTTTCTTCCCAGTGATTTACCAGGTAGAATATACTTCTTACCTGTCTCTCATTACGCTGACTGATTATGAACTAGCAATATACGTCTTTTCAGTTCCTGTCTTCATTCCCATTAGTTTTAAAATTTACCGAAGTACTTCGTTTCCTTTAGTATCAACCCCTCGACACATATGTGTCATAAACATGCTCTCCTAATTACGAATTCTTACTGAAAAACAACAGCTATTTTTACTCTCAGTTCCCACTGATAGTCCACGAATGTATCTAAAAGACCTGAACCACCCACTGCACAAGAGCGCTCACCAGAATGGTTTCTCTCCGCTTGTAAAGGATCGCTATTACTTCTAAGGACACCGTAAAGCCATTTTGTGGTCCTACTTTATTATGCTATTGATCCTTTTTGTTTTCAGCGTTTTTGCTACAATTTTAATATAGACACATTTTAAGCAACTGATTTTCTGGCTCGTGCACATTGAAGCACAACCAAATATCTGCGTCGCTGTCAAAATCTTTTTACCTCTCCCTGTCTATTGCTTGTAAAAAAATTGAGCACTATATTGCGCTGTTTTTTACCATAACCTATATACGTGTCAGTTTAAAATTTAGCGACTGGTTTGTTTTTTTTTTTGCACTTTTCTTGGATCCAGACTTGTTCATTCACTTTTCTTGCTCCCCTAAAGGTTTAGAGCGTCTTCAAATAAATAAACGAATACATTCACGTGGACGTAGACCCCTGAGGCAGCAAGTCTTCACGAAGTGGCAATTTAACGTGTTAGCAGCGCAAATTTTGGCCCAGAAGATGAGGTTTGCAACTATGTTGTGTGTGCGTCTGTTGTGTGCCCGTATGTGTGTGGGGCTTCCGCCTCTGCACCACTAGCGGAGCGGGACACCTTCCAATCCCCAACGTGTAAAAATGCAGCTGCAACCTGCCTGCTTCCATAAACATACCCTCTCCAAGAGCCTCCGCCAACCAGAAACCAAAGCAGAAGAGCAAAGAAAACGTGCCTACTAAATCAATTTCTGACGCATATATTAAATGAACGTAAACATCATACAACATAGCATAAACACCAGATTCATTCCCAATCAAAACAACTAACGGAATTGTCATATCACTTGGTATGATCGTCCCGGCATTTGTTTTTGACACCTTTCTTTGCACGAATATGAGTGCTCGCACTAGGCAGATTCTGGATAACACAATTCGCATATCAATCCACACAAAGAGTCCAGTGCGTAAAGCTGTTTTCCATCACAAGATGGAAGTTTACTGATGCGTACCAGGTGAAGGTGCTGACACATTTGGAGCATCGAGCTGCGAGCGAGTGATAAAAGCCTTCGTTCGGTCTGTCAGAAATTGCCCGCACCCTCACGGTATCCATCTCGTCATTCAGGGAAGGTCAGCGTGCTATGCCCCAGACATCTCTTCTTCCGTCGATTAATCATCGCTTTGACAGCGCTGGCGGTGCACTTATCACAGACACCCTTTTCTTTACCGTCCGCTGTAGGCCCATAAGCGTGACAAAGGCTTACCTATGCACCGTATCGATTGCAGTGGGATGGATACACCAAATAGGCAAAAACAGGTGATCTGCAAACAACTACGCGGGATAAAGCGTTGAACCATGCGCTGGGCAAACCCACTAAATCGGTAGGTTTTGATGTCCCCAAACCATAATGATTGCTTGCCAGAAAGAAACATATTGTGTGTTTCCGTGCTCTTCGATGAGTGTATAAGCGTCTTGGGTCCTCCACACAAGAAGCAGGAAATCACCCAAGCACATATTATAAAGTTGTTGTGACTTTGGTCACAAGGCATCCCTTTATGCGCACAAAGACGCCTCAAAGAAGGAAGTGGGAGCTGTCAAGCTGTAACAGCTGTCGCTGGAACAATGATCTACTGCCCTGGCGCCAGGCCACCACGCGGATGTTTTGCGCGGCTAGTAGTCGCCTGTGTATATTTTGTGCTGTTACTGTACAAGAAATATTTATTCCATAATTTTTTTTTTTT
>JAJIZL010000120.1:934928-966751 GCA_023969395.1 Amblyomma maculatum | reverse complement strand
GTGTTCTCTTCTCTTTGACACACACACACACACACACACACACACAAAAGAAACCTTCCGCGGCTGTTGGAACCCTGCGTTCTGTCTTCCTTCATATTGCGGCCGGCCCGTCGGAGTTGCTCCGTTGTCCGCTGGAATCGCCACGCCCTCTTGCGCGCGCATCGGCTTTTCACGGTTGTCGTTCTGCGCGCACACCGAGCCGGAGCGACAAGAACGGGGCGCTATATTGCTGGTCTGACGCGCAGCCTGACGTCTATATGGACGTGCGGTGGCTGAGATTGGGAGCAAAGTGGAGCGAAAGCAGCGTGAACTGGCGCTGGGCACCGTGCAAGAATTAAAGCCTCGACTGCGGCCAAGACGGGGCGCGAGCTGTCCTTCGTGCATGGGCGAGGCCCTGCTGCTGGATCCTGTGCCTTGCATACACAGCCCTATTGCGTGCAGCGCTGCCCAAAAGTGTGGTCTCCCGAGAAAGGCATTTCTTTAGCGCCAATGCAAAGTCGGTCACCTGCGTGGTTTCTCAAGGAAATCGGCCTCCCGCTTTTATTATCGTCGGGTGCAGCTGAGTGGTGAAGCAGCAGCTAGATACTTGCCGCGTCAGAGGTCTTCGGTTTGTCTCCATTTAAGGTAATTTTTCGCTTTATTTTGCGTAGAATCTGGCTGTAGACCGACATATCGTGTCGAATAAGAAAGTGCGGTAAAATAGTGGGATATAGGTAAAGCCTGCAGTAACCGCCACACACGAAACATCTCCGTGACAGAAAGTAGTTCACTGTCAAAACTTTGTTTCCTAAACAAAAAAAGCTAACCGCCAAGCCGAACTTGAGCTCAAGAATTTTGATGCGTCTGGCTAGCTTGACACGGTTAAATCAAATACTAAAAACTGTTTTCGTTTAGGGTTCAGCGGTGTAACAAACACGCCTTGTAGCATGTCCTATAGTTACCAATTCCTTTCTCATTCTTATTTTTTTTTTTTTAACGTTTTCAAAGAAGCTTTCAAGGAAGGAAGCCGTCACGACGTCGATGGGAGAAGGGCATCCACGTCAGTGCAGTGGTAGGTCGCCCGCTCCGTTTAAAACTCGCTTCGACTGAATTGCTTCGCTTTTATGCTTTGCAGATTGCGGCCTGCGCTGCACGGAATTAAGCTGTGCGTTATATAGGCCTACCGTGACGTGGATCACAGCTTGTACGCACGCGAACAGCACCCCTGTTCTTTGGGCTTCGAAGGGCGGGCTCGTCGCTGGAGGGCGTTGGTCCCCCCGCTAATGTCGTACTCTGACGCCCGCGAGAAGTCGCCCCTCTCCGGACCGGCTTTTTCCTTCTAGAAAGGCGTCGATGAACGCAACAGCCGTCACTTGGGTTCCGCTCGAGGCCCAGCTTTGCCCCAGAAAAGTTGCAGTCCATCCGTGTGGTGCTGCGGGCGGGACAGATCTGGCGTTCGATGGTGCCTGCGTAGCTGAGGGGTGGCGCGGAAGTTACGAGTGCGCCGTGGTGGCTTCCGCGAGCGCTCTGTTCCCATGGTCAGGCGTCAGCCACATACACCGCTCTGGAATCCATTGCCCCTAGGGATACGAGCTTTCATTCCAATGCCTAACTGGTGTGCGATTGACTACACGCTTCCCTCATAAGGGCATCTACTGGCAAACAGAAATAAGTTCGTTCATGGGCAGGAGAGATTTTTTGGTCGGTTGCACAACTTTTATTTCCATCGGAAATGGGCGTCCTCTTCCCCGCCCGGCGATGATGCTTGCGTAGCAGAGGAACAAATAATAATGAGGGAATAATGAGGGGCATCATCAGTATCATCGCGGCCTTCCATGGGACTTCAACATTTTAACCATGTGATCGTCGATGTCAACTATTTGATGGTTGACGCGTTGAGACCAATAAGAAAACGGTGTCAAGGAACTCCGGCATTGAAACGAACGCCTAAGGTTTTTCCTTTTCTTTTACTCTGCTTCATATTTGGTAGAGCACAGCGCAAAAGGACGACAGACAGAAGACAAAGATGCACACAGACAAGCGCTGTGCTGTTGACATCATATACCTTGCGCTGATGGGAAGCGTACAAGAGCTCAGGATATGCATAATAAAACACGCGACTCAATGCCCTTTACCCAGTTGGCTAAATGCCATTTACCCAGTTTAGCCTGAAATGTAGTCTCAGATTTCTCGACGCCCTGATGCGCAACAAAACAATGTCTAAATCTGCATGCAGCCCTTTCCATTGGCGCCGCAATATCGTACTTGTTTTGGTAGAGCATGCCCGACTGCCTGCTTATCCGGCGCCCGCCCAGAGCAAGCTTATTACACCGCGCTACTGTTTTCCATGCCGCCTGTCGCGCACGGGTGTTATCGTCCCGGGTGCTAATTCAAGGAATAAATTTGGCGCGCGCTTTCACCGCTGCCGCGCATTCGGCTCGTAAATCTTACGCCGCGGCATGTCGCGACTGTCGTCACGTATGCGGCTTTCTTTAAATTCATTATTCCTGGTGGTGCTCGGCCCCAGGGAAAGACAACCTCTTCTCGACTGGCATATATGCCATCGCTTACATTGTAGCTAGCGCTCGAACCTTGCTTGTGTTTTTTTTTTTTTTTTTTTTTTTTTTTTTTTTTTTTTTTTTTTTTTTTACTTAGTGGCGACATGCATGCGTATGCGCGAAAGCACACACGCAGACGCGCGGGAGTGCGCGGCGGGCCTTGTGCGGCACTGTAGGATGGAGTCTGGACGACGTTCAAGGCTGGGTGCGCGGCAGCGATCGGGGCGATTGCTCGCCCGTGCGTGGAAGGGCATAGGGAGGAGGCAGGTGTTCGGCAAGCCCTTGGGACGTCCAGCAACACGCCCGGGTTCACCTGTTCGGCCGCAGCAGCTAGCTCCGACCGAAATGCCTTTTCGTGTCCAGTTTAGCGTGGTTGCCCCTGGGCCTGGCGGGGGCCGCGTTCACCTTGGCTCGGCCAATGCCGCACATTTTATTTTTTATTTTTTCTCGTTGCCCGCTCGTGGAGGGCAGCTGCCAGCTTCCTCATAGGTGCGTACGAATTGCTTGGCACTCGTGGCTCTCCCGGCATCGGCCACTGTTGCCTGGAACGCAGTGTTGGGCGTGCGTACGCGTGGCTCCAGTCAGAGTTCTACTACGCGCGTCGAAGCGCGCATTATGCGATAGTAGTCGTTATGTGAACGCATAGTTATTGAGGGCGTGACGTGAACAAAAAAAAAGTAGAAAAAATGCAGATGTTTATAACTGTTATACTGCGGCTCGTTTCGTCGCGTAATAGAAAAAAAAAAATGCTCAGTACGCAGTGTTCGCGGGAGATTTATTAGTGCTTCCTTTTCTTTCTCCTTTTTTTCACGTCTGGTCATCGTTTAAGATTGCCGCAGAGTGTCGCTGGGTGCAGGTGTCGCTTAGCACTGTGAGGGCGGTACATACGTAACGCCCTGCATGGAGGACTAATTTGTCCGCCAATGGGAGTGAGGCTTTCCGTGCTTCGCTCGCTGGTTCGTGGCGGGGCCCAACCCCGTGAAGCTGACGTTTCGGCTCGCGGGCTTCTTGGCCGGAGGTTGCGCGAATGTCTAATTTCAGAGACCACTTCGCTCTTCTCGAAAATGAAAGTGTACTAGTATACCTATCTCCACCCTGCATTGTGGTTTTACACCGCTTGGAATCACGCGTGCGCGAGGCAGGCAAACGTAGAAAAAAATTACTTTTCCAGAGCGGCGGAACAAGTTGAGAGTGAAAATGAAACAAATTTGAAATTGGGGGCAACAGCTCGCGAGCAAACCTTACGGGTGCAGTTCGACACGGGCGTTCGATGGCTTTTTACTCTGTTTTTCTCGTCTGTCTTTCCGCCAAGGCTAGCTGCTGCATGAAATAGGACGGTCGCGAAGCCTTGCTGTTGCAGATAAGAGGCGCGCGTTGAATAACAGGAAAAGGTGCCTCGGGCGTCAACTGTCGCGTATACGTGCTTTCCAGCGTTCTTCGCCGCTAGAAAGCGACTTTGTCATCGTCCACGATGCACTGCTTTCAGGCGGAGTCGACTGTAGCGTCACAGCTTCAGCTGCTAACTTTGCTTACACGGTAGATTAGCTCTGCTGGCCATATTTGAAAGGAGCGAGAGAATAAGAATAAATTAACCCCGCGGGCTCGTGTTTACCGGCCGCGGTGCCGGTTTCGCGCACCCATCCGTGCTCGTCGTAATAACAACCCCCGTTCGACCCCGCCGGGTGCGCGATTTATCTCCGTTGCTCGCGCAGCTCGAAATCCCGTAGCGCGCGACCTGTCGAGTGGCCTCCTCGCCGCTTTCGACCGTTTTGCGTCACCGTCTGGGACGACGGTGGTTTCTTCTTCGAAATCGCTGTCGTGGTTCCGACTGCGCGCGAGTGCGTGCGCACACACTCGTTGTGCGCTCGCTTGCGCGGCCCTTCTTTTTGTTCCCTGTGAACGCAGGGGAGTGGGAAAATGTTTGAAACGAGGAGACCGAATACGAGAAGGCGGCAATTTGCACGTTACATGAGGCGTACGCAATGACTCTGTACCAGCTCTCTTGCGCGGCGGCGCAAAGCGGGAATGCCCGTGACTGTTGCGATATTCGAACTTTCCCGCTCACGCGTGTTGCGGTAGATTGCTGGAAAAGCGAGCTGTGGATGGAGGAAACATGCGCGGGGTAGGGGCTCTTCACATCTGAACATCACTGTCTTCGGTCAGTCCTTCTGGAAAGCGCGACAAGGGGTGCAGTGCCTTTTTGTCAAGCTTAACTGTTAATTATGGTTGTGTCATTATTATGTTTGCCTGTATGTTTGTTTACGTGTTAATAGCCAAACTATTTTTGAAGGGATTTGTGAAGAGATAGATGCTAGCTTGCCAGGTGGAATTTAGCGCGAAAACTTTTTCCGGAGCCTGTGATCGGTCCGCGCACTTGACTTCTTCGTAGCATTATGCACATCTTTCTAGGCTCCTTTCAAATCGAATACTCGTCCCGTCTCTCAATAGCGTTCGTGTCTTCATAATATTTTTGCGTGGCAGGGAGTTTGAAAGCAACAAGTAAATCAATTTCTGCCGTCAGGCGCTGCTACTGATGCTGCTATTGGGTTGCGGGGTCTCCCAGCTTGAGAACCGTGCGATTCGCGGCTTCTTCCGCGCGCATACGTCATTCGCTGGCATTTAGAGGCTTCTTTCGTGACGCCAGCGAACTTGGAGACGACGCTTCGGCGTGCCGTCGCCTCCGTCCTCCTCTCTGGTTAGGGACCTCCTCGTGTGCGTCGGGCGGCTCAAAGGCTGGAGGTGTCAAAGCTCTTTCCTCGTAACTTGCCAGTCAGCTTAGTGGCTTCGTTTTCCCGACGGCAGCCGTGCGCCGCATTTCGGATGGGAAACGCCATGATGACTTTGATTGTCGGTGTAGGCAGGGCGCCGCGCGATTTGCGGGCCGAACGGACTTTACTCGGGAGGAACTCACACTGTGTGGCGGCGGGGGCCCGGGCTGTCACTCTCTCGCGGAAGCCAGCTAGGGGGCCTGGGGCAGGCGGAAAGTAGGAGCGCTAGAGCTTTTCCTTTATTTATTTATGCTTCTTCGGCATCTTTTTAGCACCCCCGCTGCTCGCGAACCTATTGCCTCGCGCTCCGAGGCGCCGCCGAAGAGGAGTCAGGTGCCACTGCTGCGGTGTAGCCCCGCTGTTTTTCATGTTCCCTCCCCTTTGTACCCCCCTCTCTCAACTTCACCACGGTTTCTCTGTACCACCAGACTTTGTGGCGGCGCGGCCCTCCTCGGCAGTGCGGTGTTGCTGCTTGTCGCTTTTTGGCGGCGGCAGCGGGCAGGCAGGCCGTTATTATTGTCATTGCATTGCTTCCTTTACCTGTTCCTAGCGTGTTTTTGCGTCTTCTCTTCCCCCGCTGCTCCTTCTCTCTCTCTTGCCCCGGTGCGCACTGGCGCCGGCTGGCGGGCCCCTGTCGATATCCCGCTGCCGTTTGTTGCCTGTAGTCCTCTTCCTATACCTGCCGAGCCCGTACCTTCTGCTGCGAGGCGCTGTGCTGCCTACTATCGGAAATATCTCCGGAGGACCTGCTCTTCGCGCTGCTGCTGCTCCCCCCTCCTTCCTCCGGGCTTTGCCGTGCTGTACGCGCATATATTTGCGCTGTTTTCTTGTTCCGTCTCCGCCAGTGCTTGAATCTTGGCCGCCCGTCGACTGTTGTCTGCTGCGCCCCAACGGGCGCGTGTTTCTTAGGAAGAGATTAGCCGCTTCGTTGCCGGGAGACGCCAATCTTGGCGTCTTCAGGAGTGTCTCGAGAGGTGCCGGTCTCAAGACGCGCGCTGCTGCACCGTGGCCGCCAGGTCGCCAGATTGTAGGCTGTTGTTGCTTTTTTCTTTCTTTTTTTTTTTTTTTTTTTTGCGTTCAAGCGTCTGGTGCTGCTGAGGTCGAGTGACATCTTCTGCAGTGAAGTTATGGCGGCAGTCAAAACTGCGCCCATCGAGATATCTGGCGTGGTGCCGTCGTACTGCCTACCTTACCTACCAGGCTCGTGTCGCCTTTTGTCCCTCTTTAGCATTTGCTTTCTTATTCGATAGAGCTTCGCGTCCCCACTTAGTTTATGCGCCACTTTCTCTGTCCTATCTGAATCGACGTGTAGTGGCGATTCGTTAAAGTTTTCTCGACCACAGCAGCCATACACTTAATTTCAGCAAAACATTATACGCCATGATAAGTGGAACAGATTTATTAATGGCTCGGAAGTGTCCTATCTATCTGAGGTTGTATTGGGTTAGCGATGGTTGGAAAGCGGCATGGCAATTACTATGTATACCCAATCTTGACTGCGCGAATGCTGCTATGCGTAGTACGTAAAGCGTGTTTCACGTGCAAACCAAAACGCTAGCGATTTCTGCCGCGGTGACGCAAAAACCGGTTTTGAGCTGTAGCGGCGGCTCGAGCGGCCAGAGCGACGCAGATCCAACACTCTGGACAATTCTTCGCATAATCGATTGCATGTGAACCAACCTTAAAGTTGCTTTTGGGTAGGAGCGTAGGAGTGAGCGTTCTTTGCAGCAGTGCTTAAAAAAAATCATTCTAGAACTTCAATACTGTGCGAGCAAAATCAGCTTTCGTGTCGAGAAACAGAATCATTACGCTAAGTGCGCGAACAGCGTACGTAACCGGATTGCCTTCCTATACATTCTTTTTTTCAAGTCGCTGCACACGGGGAAAAAGCCACGCATTCGAACTTTCATTTGTCCTGCAGCGACACTTTCGGATGCCAGGTGGTCTAGTTTAATGCCCTGAGCCCTCCACGGCATTGCTCGTGTATAGTCCTGTGTCGCTCAGGGCGTTAAAACGGTATAGTCCTGCACGGCCCTCAGACTCCTTATTTGCATATTGTGCGTTGATGTTAACACGACCTTTCCGTGTATTTGAACTTCTCAGTACTGGAGGCGGCAATAACGGGTGTCTGCCTGCCAAGAGAAAACAGACAACATGGCAGTCACAGACTGCTGTCTGACTAGCGGCTCCGTCGTGAGCATGACGACGTCGGCAGTCTGTCTCGAGGACAGGACAAAACAAAGCAAAAAAAAAAAAAAGAATGACAGAAAAAAAAAGTTCGAGTTCGTCCCCACACAGACGCCAACACAGGCTGTAGCAATAAGCCATTTTTTTTCTGGGACGAATTGCGCGCATCGCGGGACAGGTACGTAACCGAGCTATCTGTGGGCCCTCTCCTTCGGCGTTGCCCGTGGAGCTTTGAGACAGTTTATTAGATACGTAGCTTATGTTGCGCCAAGAAAGATGCGCGCCTGGCAGGATGCGTGGTAGGGCAAGACAAACGACAGCCGCGGCACTTAGCGAACAATTCTTAAAAAAAAAAAAAAAATGCGAACCTGTGAGCGGCGACGATGTTTTACAGCAGTACGCTACTAGTGTAAAAGTCTGCGAGTCTTTGGACCGAGCGAGCGAGCCCTGCAACTTTGAGGCCCTCCGTGGTCGTAGGCGTCATCGTCGCCGTTCCGAAAAGGAGGAGGCGTCCCTGACCAAGGACGGGAGACGGAAGACCCGGATACCTCCGGGACCGTGCCCAGTTCGCCTCCCCGACCGTCCGACGCCGAGCGCGTTGCTCGCCCGCTCTCTGCGTGTTTTCGCTTTCAGGAAGCGGGGCCTCTCCCGCCCACTTTTGGCCAAACCGCCACAGCCGCTTTCTGCCGACGGCCCCCTCCCCCCGCGAGCCTTTTTTTTTTTACTCTGTTTTGATTAGCCTCTCCTTCGCCCTGCAAAAGGCGTGCACAGTACAACTTGCGGTGCTGCCCGCTCGTCCGCCCCGCTGGAAGTTTCTTCTTCGTTCCCTTCCCTTTCTCCTCGCCCTCTAATCCTAGGTGCCCTTAATCATTTGTAACTGCTAGTTGCCTCGTTCGTCTCTCGGGTTGCCTGCTTCTCGTGCCCGCCGACCGGCATCGTCGTGTTTTGCATTCGCCCGCTTCACTTTTAGTCCTTGTTTTCTGTGTGTGCTTTTTTTTTATCTCCGCCTTGATTTTGTTTCTACTCTCTCTCTACCTCCGTCTCTCAGCTGGCTCTAGCGCCTGAGTAGTCCTGGTCGTGCGCACTTTTCGCCTCCTCGCTCCTCTGTGTGGTATTATAATGCCCGTGCCTGCCGCGTCGTCCTGTAGCTTGGCCCTTGGCGGCACTGGCGTCGCTTCTGCTGCTGCTCCCCCCTCTTGGTCCTCTCTCGCGGTGCTCGCCTCCAGCATGTCCGTCGAAGATGGGACGAGTCGATAAGCTGGCATTGATTGGACCGAGGTGTTGCTCGGGACGTGCCGGCGAGCGAAGAATGTTGCCCCCGGTTCGAAAGCGCCGCCGAGCCCCGCGCGTGCTTCTTTTTCTTTATCTTTTCACTCGGGTTTGAAAGCGCCCTATCGCGTTGTTCTCGGCGGTTTCTTTCTTGCCTGCTTATTGCTTTGCCGAGTTCATTACTCGAAGCCGCAGGCTGGCACCGCGTTAAACTGGCGAGGGGTTTGAGAGTCGCAAGCTGAGAAGGGCGAGGGTAGGAGTAATGGACCGACCTAACACTTCGGCGGCTCCGGACATAATTGTAAGCTGTTCCTGTCCGTTGCCGGCTCTAACATCATGGGTAGGGTGGCGTCGAAGCGCTGGAGGAGGGAGCAAGTCGCGGCCAGCACCTCTCTCGGCTCGTTCTCCATTACTTCGCCGCCTGCGTGTCTTTCGCGCTGCCTTTTTTTTTTCCCCACCCTATCCCCGATACCATTCCTATATATTTCCTGTCTCATCGCGGTTTTGCGGAGCTCTAATCAAAGTCTTCCCCAATCGCAATGCGCGGAAGGCAACGGGCCCGAGATCGCGGACCCGTTTAATCTCGGATCGCTAAAGCGTCTACCTGTGGAAGATCCGTGCTCTCCGTCTTCTCAACACCCTCCTCGCCTTCCCTTCCTGCCACCCTCTGCCCTGCCTTCTCCAGCGGTGCGTTTAAGCGCTCGGCGCGTTATCATCACCGGTCGTTACTTAATCCGCCATTATTCTCGTCCTGAGCGCCGAGAGTCTCGCTCGTTAATTCATTTTTCCTCCTTCGCACGCTCAGCCTGCGGCGGCCGATCCGAGAAGAGTCCGCGATGATAGATCTGAGTTTCGTGCCTTCACGCGCAGACAGCTGGAAGAAGGGAGGTCTGGCTCAGCGAAGTCATGCATGCGTGAAGAGCATCTTCGGCCGTCTCTTTCGCCGTGAACTCTTGCCCTTGAGACGATATCTTCGTGCCTATAACTTTGCGGCCGTTTACAATTTGTTGCGATTCTCTGCGGGGCTTGTTTTCAGTTTTTATTCGTCTTGCCGAAGCACACCCATCGTGTAAGCGGTGCTGGGAAAAACGTCTTCCGATTGATTAATTGCACGTCGTTTGCCCGTTTTCCACACGCGGTTTCTTTCTATTCGTCGTCGTCTCGTCTTCGACGGGTCCTGGGATAAAGGTGGCAGGCGCGGGAAAGCTGCGAAGCGGTGGCGCTTCGAATTTGGCACGTACGGCTCTTCAAAAGCGCCCTGCCCCAAATGACCCTGAGTTTATTAACTCTATAGCAGCCGCGGCGGCACCTGCGTGAGAAGAAAGCGAACAATCGGTGTTGGCGTGAAAAAAAAGTAAACAGCCCGCCCGTCGCGCTTTGCACTTCGGAGTCGACGCGCGCGGGCCGCTTAAGGTTGTTGTGTCTGGCACGGCTTCAACTCTCGCGCGCTTCAACTCTCGCGCGCGCTCTGCCGCGGCGGTGGTCCCAGACGCATCCTGCGCCCGATCTATACGTCGTATGAGAGCACCTGGGCACCTGTTCCGCGGAAACGGACCAGTGTCGGATGTCGAACGGCTGTTACTGAGACGGCTTCGTGGAGCTTTTGCGTGCAGTTCTCACGGGCTTTCAAGAACAAGACGTAACTGCGTCCGATGTCCTCATTTCACCGGTCGTTGACGTCAGCTGTTGTCACGGTGTCCCTAACGCTCACTTCTTTGGGACGGCTGCGAACGATGGCGTACCATGCGCGCGCTATTACAAACAGGTGGTTCCAATCGATATACCTTCGAGCCTTGCTTCATACATGGAGGCGTCGTGCAAACCTGTAATTTAGTACAACCTCGGGACGTTTCCTTAAATGGGAAGTATTTGGTTACCCGCCACATCTCTTAATAACGCCTCTCGTTTAACGCGGTAACTCGACACCGGCGTTGTTTGAGATCTCATTAACGATTTGCAAATAAGTGTGTGTCGTGTTTGTGTGTACGCACGTTTCAAGCGCTCCGTCTAATGAATGGTGCAAATTGCCCTACGCAGAGAGAGGCGATAGAGACGTCTTTTATCGGCCTATCCAATTCGTTGTGGCACCAACTTGGCACATTAGTAATTGTTTGCTTAGTCTTTCCAACACAAAGGGCGAAAGGACAAACGGCAGGAGCGCGTGCCATCTGGTAGTCTTTATTATTTTTTCTTTTCATCTATATATTTTTTTTGTGGCACGTAGGTATGAAAATGTGCTTTATGGGAGCATTATTTACACGCTTTGCCGGTCCTTCGCTACCAATGCAAACCAGCACTCACTGAAGCTGTAAGGTTAAGGAAGGAAGGGGGGCACGTACTTATTTATTTTATTTAGCAATGTAATTTAGAACGTTTTCGTCAAACCAGAACGTTCTAGAAAGAGCAGAGGGAGTGTTTGCGCTATTCGCATTATTCTACTGGCGTCTCCCAATTCATACACTATACAGTCGGCAGAAAAGGTTTACCGGGCGCATCTGCTCACGGACAATTTCTCGAAGCGTCGTACCTCGCACGCTAGTCGTTTGGCACAGCTATGCTACCATACGAAATAGGCACCGTCCGCTGGTAGTTGCATGCATTTAATGTCACTATAGCTTGCATGACGGCACTGACTTCTTTTTCGTTTTTCGCTCGCCCTCATTCTGTAAACTTTGCTGACATCAATGTGCGCTTTACCACACCGCGCTGGATCCGCCGAAGAACCACGCCCTCGCGTTTCGTTCATCGATGTCGGTAGTGCGTGTCACTATGCAGTTCTGATATGAGCATGACGGTAGCGTAACTTATCCGCATTATTTTGCTCACCGACCCGCATGTGCATTCAGGGCAACCGTTATTTATTTTCTTCCGATGAGGAAGCCCGTGTGGTAAACGCGCGCTCTGTGGAAGCGCGGTGGAAAGCAGAGGCGTTGTCCTCGGTCAGTGCACGCATCGCGTCAGTATTTCGGGACATTGCTTCGTTACGGCGGCGGTGACCTCCGGTCGGCCGCCTTTCTATCGCGTCTCTTCCCTTCGCACCTCGTCCGACGTCACGCAAGGGGCGCCCAGCTGTTTCGGTGGCGGAGAAAGTCCCCGAGCGCTTGTGTGACCCACTTATTTCGCCCGCGCACATCCGCGCGCTGCCTGCCTCTCGCATCTGGCAACGGGTGCGTGAGCGTTCTCGGTCCGCGCACTAACGCTGACGTCATGCGTACGAGCCTGCTTCTGTTGTGAGGCGTCGTAACGTGACCCGGGACGCACAAATGGTTCGTACGTGTCGATATACGACCACGTGAAAGTCTATTTTCCGGATGTTTTGGGGGCAGACGTTTCCGGGCACGTGTAGATTGCAGTAAATTATCTCGAGAAGTGCGTGCAGTTGCTTTACGGATTTCTTTACACGCTAATACAATGAAATTCGCTAATTCGAACCGGTGCGTACGTGTACTCCTTGTCAACATCAAAGGGCTCGCCTAACTTGAATTTTACATGAACGGAACAAACGTGCGCTGCTTTCCTGATTTGTAATTATCGTGATTCGTGACTCGACAGCACTGCGAGTTTGGCTTATGGCCAAACGAGCCAGACAGTCTCATAACGCCAATTCCCTGTAGCTTACGAAATGAATGTTCTGTACGACGTACGCCTCTATGACTCCTCTGAAACTGCGTTCGGTCGAGTTTATGCGTTGAAACTCGCTTTCACAATGTGCTTAAACGGAAGCGCGCTAGTATTGATATGCGAGACGGAATGATCCGCAGTCATGCCACTGACTCGAGTGTCCGAGATGTCCGAGAACGATGTGCAGTCGAGTCGTGAACGTCTCCGGATTTACAAGGCGCCGGTGTGTTCCACCACTGGCTGGGACGTTTATGCCGCTACTGGTAGGGTGCGCTGCGCTCAGTAGCGTCGCGAGTGCTGGCAGCAACCCTGCAAGTTTAGCAATGCCCGCTTCGTCGTCTACGCTGCCATCCGTGCGCCCCGCACTCTGATAACAACAACAGCTGTTTCCGCAACCCTGGGCGGGTGTTGCCCACTCCCTTTGGCACCGCTGCTTCTACGTGGGGAAAGTGCATCAAGCCGGTCGACGGGCGCTTGCAAAGAGAAAACCCCCCTTCGTCAATGGTACACTGCCTGGTGCTGTTCTGGCGGTCGTGGGCGCAGCAAATTTGCTTCCTTCGCAAGAGCGAACGCCTTTTGTCTTTTTAAGCGCACAACATTCGTCCGCGTCTCCTCCAGCTTCCGGTCGACGCTATTGTCGCTCGTTTTAATTTCGCGACAAGCGAAGTCTGTGGCGGATGCGCGCGTGCTCCGCGACACCTACGCGGATCATCGTCAGTGAAACACACTAAGTGGTCTAGGTGTATACTTCCCTTTCTTGTCCGTTTGAGGAAACCGCAGAAGAAGCGTTGTTTGTTTCTTCTCTGCCCGCGACCGTAGTGGTCCCACCGCGCACGCGCGAAAAAGAAAAAAAAAAAAAAAGCGCGGCGCTGCGTTTCGTAATATTCACCATTAAGAAAAATAAAAAAAAAATCGGGAAAATCTTTGTTACATGGATGGCGAGGCACATATACACGCCATCTGCGCCGCTCCAAGAGTTTATATAGTAAGGCGTCGACACCGCGCCCTCTGCAGGAGGAGTATGGGGACTGGCTCGAAAAGCTTTCCCGTCGTTCTCTGGCGCCACCACACATCAAGCGCCTGATGGCCGCCGCGTCAAGAGCTGAAGAAACGGAGCCATAGCGCGAGCACGCCCGTTTCAGGGTGGCGCATCCACCACCAGTCAGTTCGCTGCTTCCCAAAACGCGGCGTTGTTCTCTGGAGGAAAGTGCGCCGTCACCACACCTCCTCCTCTTGCCTGGCAGCATCTGGTGACTCTAGGCAGCGGTGAGCGTCTTGGACCGGCGACAGGCGTCGTTGGCCCGCGCAGCACACAATGGTGCCTTCATCGTCGCTCTCTGCCACAGCTGACCCACATCGGCGCGCCGTCGTCTTCCCTCTTCGAACGTGGCTAACGCTGCTGCCGCTATGCTGTGGGCTTCGCCCACACGCAGCGTCGACCCGCGTTGCACAGGCGTCGCCGCCTGTGCTGCTGCGGTAAAGCCCGCCGTTACTTTTCTTTTTGTTTCATTATGCGGCCGTTTTGGGAACCGGCAGGGTAAAAATAAAGGAGCTCGATCGCCTAGGCGATAAAAGAAAGGCCGTCTTTTTGAGTCCGTCGAAAAGCAATGCCAGCTGCCCACTCCCATCTCACTTTCTGTGTCGGGTTCTCTCGAGACTGTTTTTCTTTATCTTTTTTTTTTATATATCGTGGTTAGGGGCCGCGTGGTTAATGTGTCGGGGGATTTCCCCTCCCCCTGTTTTGTGAATGATCTGTCGGGAATGACGGAATATTTTTTTTTTTTCTTTTTCACGAAGCACTACACTTCTTCAGTGCGTTGCGGTGAGCAGGCTCATGGTGACCACTTACCGTTATCCGAGCGCTCGTCGTCCAGTGGGTTGAGAGCCGCACTGGACGCATGGTTCTAAGATCATGCGACTGCAAACATGACTGTTGAATCTCATCGAAATACCTCGTGCCCGATCGCCTCCGTTTCTTAAGGTGCGGCTTTAGTGTGGCGTTGGCTGTGTCTGCAAACAATAGCGCATGCCTGTCGCATTAACGTAGCATCCTCACTTAGGCCGCTTGAATGAGCGCCGGGTTTCGTAGCTTATTTTATAAGACATATAAATCGTCTACAGCTGCTGTCTTCGTTAGCTCTTGTTGGCGCTTCAGAGAAACTGAATGTTCTGTTCGAGTGGGATAGAGGTGTCACCTCGGTGTAAGAAATGATACTATAGTGTATTCTTAAACCGTGGACCTAATGCAGCGTGTCAGTCTTTCGAAGTGGCCGCAGTAGCTCACGCACTTCTCCTTAGCACCTCTTCTAGACTTGTGACGCTATTCGCACGTCTCGAAATAGCTCTCTGCTGCACTGCTCCAGTGCATTCTGAATACGTCTACGTGACCGGCCGCGTTTGGTTTCAGGCCGTACGTGTTGGTATTTTATTCGGTTCCCTCTCCCACCGGTCCCTACCGGCTCCATCTTCTCTTTCATCATAATTCATCGTTATTATGTTTCCTCTTTTTAATGCAAGGGGTCGCAAACACATATACGTTGGGCCAAGCGCGACGGGCACCGGTGACGTCACTATAGGCGCCCACAGCAGGCGGTCCCAACCTGGCAAAGAGAACACAGCTGCCATTGTGTGCAGCCTGCAGGGACCAGGTCGCCGCTGCGGACCGGTTTAAATGACGTTAATGGATGGCTCGCGTTTTCGGCGGAGGCGGCAAGCCGCCGCAGTGGCCGCGGGGCCAGACTGGAGAAGAGCGCTACAGCGGTCACTGCAGGGGCCGAGGTGGTTAAGAAGAGGGACAGCGCTCGCGGAGACGAATAATAAAAACAGAATGGAAAGGGGAAAGCCGCATCGCACTCACTTAACCTTCATTTCTAATAAACAGCCTCGCATCTATCGCGGCCGCTGGCGCGTCTTAATAGTGCGCGCGAGAGTTAGTGGTCCGTCCGTCGCCTGGGGTCAGTGGATCACGGCGTTTACCTTGTTTGGAGGGCGCTTTGTTCGCCCGTGCGAAGCGATTACAAAACGGGGCAGCCGTAATGACATTGCCCCTCCTCCGTCTGCAGCATACTTGAATTCTCATCCGTACTTTCCTGGCAGACCAAGATTGCCGCAGCGATTCAGTTTTGCCGCGTGAGTGGATTGACTTTTTCCGTGTGAGTGGCTGAACGACTTGGTGCGCGCAGCGTTCTCCTTTCGGTTCATGCGTGGAGCGCCGATCCCCCTTCGTCGAGCAGCGCTGGTCGTCACAATTCAAAGGTAGCGCGGAGTTGGCTGAAACGAGGGAATTACTCTGATCTCTTGTCAGTTTAGTCGACGCGTTCGGACAGGGCTGCTCGCGGCGTCGGAAAATTGCTCGACAGATCGCGCTTTAATGGTGCGCGTTGCATGACGGGACGGACGCTCCATCTGCTCTCGCTTCTGCTCGCCGGGCTATTATACATAGCATTGGCTATCACTCGCAAGAAACCCGCTGCTAATCTACCGCATTTTCCCCCTGCCTTCCGTTCCAAGTGGATCGGTGTCAGAAGGCCGGCGGGTCACGTGGTAGCGTGCGCAAAGCGCGAGTCACGGCTGCGCACAATCGGATGGAGGTTCGAGGAGAAAAAGCTAATCGGCGCGAAAGGTTGCTTTGTGACGACGCCTGGCCGGAAGAGATCTCGCGAAGAGAGAAGGCGTGAGAAAACGCTCATCACGTTCTGTCTTGCAGAGAAGCATCCGGGTGTTTTGTGCGCTTAGACGTCAGAAAGGCCGGCATTTTTTTTTGTTTCTTTTTTAAATAACAGCAGATCATGTTGGCTGGGCTCGTACGCAGCAGCTTATCTCGCCGAATGACTTCATGCATCACGCTTCACGGAACATATTCTTTGAAGAGCAAACATATTGCACCCTACACGCGATTTGTGTTGAAAGTGACATTCGCATCTTGTTTATGTATGTGCCATGTGCCTGCCAACTCGTCATCGTTTAATGGATCGTGCGACAGGTCCGCCATGTGAGCGATGTTGTCAACGTGCGCGCTAAACAGACCGCTTTGTCTAGCGCCGACTTTTGACCGCGACTACTATACGTTGTTCCGTGTCACTGTTCGCCTTCTCACGGGCCTCGACTCGCTGCAGAGAGGCGTGTCATGTTGCAACGCAAGTGACCGCCGCGTGGACCGGCGGGGTCTCATTATGGGGGTCGTCGCTTTCGACGTGAGCGCGGCAGCTCTTCCGCAGTCTCGTTCGCTGTCCCCGTCCCGTGCCTTGTCGCAGCCGTGAGAAAGGCCTCCCGAAAACTATAGCGGGCCTTGAGAACTGCACTGCCGCGCGCTGGTGGGCAGCGACGGTCCCCCCGGCGTGAGCGAGCACAAGAATGGTCAGTTTCGTCGGGTATACTGAAGCGATGGAGCACGGATATTCGCACTCAAGCTGCCTCTGAGGATAAAACGATATTTTGTGGCGTCTTCTTATTATTTTATTTTCTTTATTTAGCTTAAACTGTGGGATTTGTCGTCGGATATTTTCTGAGTATCGGGTGCACTTCTCGTATAGAGCTTCTCGAAATGCAAGTCTGCTGAGCCTCGCGCAAAATTTCCCCACTCGCGCGACGTTTATAAGCTTGCACGTCACGACTCACGAGTGTTCGCCGCAATTAAAGTTTGCCACGGCTGCGCCAACTTCATCCTCTCCTCTCTTCCCATCGGCTTCAGTAAAAGCAACAAATGACAGAAACGAACAGAAGCCCCTTCAAGGGAGTATATAAACGCTGGCCTTTGCAAGCTGTTATGCCTGGAAAGGCTGTTCCACGCATAACACGCTTGCGAAGGCTCGTGAATATTCCAGTGACGGGGCTTCCGTTCCTTTCTGTCATTTGCTGTTGCTGCTTTACGAATGCGCAAAAAGTACGCAAAGTTCGCTTAAAAGCTAGCTGAGACAACAACGGCTGGAATAAATGCTATAGCAAATAGTTGTAAAGAACGGAATGGTCATGTCGTGCGTCGCATTTCACGCTAGACTAAGTTCGCTGCCAGGTTAGGAGATGCGCGGTTCCATACCTGGTACTGTTTTGTAGGAGGCCCGGAATGGCGTCGTTCGATGCTAATCTCCGCCAAGCTGTTGTTCCAGGCAGCGTTGACAGGACTGAATTGGCGCTTAGCTCGAAGTGACCAGTCCATATGCCTCCGAGCGAGAACATTTAATGTCCTTGATCTCTGTCTGACACCTAACCAGAACTAGCCTTCGTGAATTGATGCGGCTTTTACTCCCCATTGGAGGAGAACCTCTGCTTATGGCGATTTCCACTGGTCGATCGGAGCTGGGCGCCCGAGCCGACCTAAAGCGCTACAGAGCGAACCACCCTTGGTCGACCAGCGGAACGTGTAGAGCACGCGGCGGAAGTAAAGCTGAGCCGGTTTCGAAAGTTGTAGCCGCATCCCAACGCCAAAATGTTTGCCGTTGATAAACAGGCAGGAGTGCGGCCCTCAACAACTTGCTTTCTCATTTTTTAACGCTGCAGACGTTTTTTCGATAGAAGACGCACTTCGACATATTCGCGCAAAAAACGGTGATGCCCAGTGTCCTCTGCCGATATCGCTGAAACGGTCAGAAACAGCCAAAAGAATCCAGCAGCATCCGGAAGTGGCCGCGTCAGCGACTAGGACTTCCGGCGAGATCCGACTTCGGTCGGCGGATCGAGCTGGAGCGTCCCGAGCTGCCCCAAAAGACCAGCGGAATACGCGCAACCTATCTTGGTCGACCAGTGGAATTCGAAATCGTCGTCCCGGAGCAAGAAAACGTGCTCCGTAGCGACCAGTGGAAATCGCCATTATCCTAGGTGCTCTTTTCCCTCTTTGCCACGACCACCCCTTCTTTTTTTTAATACCCATTCCCCGCGTGGTGCAACGGCGGTGATTCCCTCAATAGAGGAGACAGTTGAAAGCACCACGTTACCCCCCTTTCTCCCATCCCAAACCAGAACATCAATCCTCCTCCTCCTCCGCTTCAAATTTGGACTAACCGTTTCAGACGTATAGTTAAAGAAAAGATGGCGCCCTCTTAAACGAATTAGCGCGGCACTTCAAGCTTTCGCTTTTTGTATTATTATTATTGACGGTATCTTACTGCTGTCGTGCCCTGTTACTGTAGTTCCTTTTAAATTTCTGCCCGAGGCAAGGCAGTAACGGACCGATAAACCGAAGGGACAAAGCGCAGTTTTTTTTGCGCTTTTCCTGCCTACGCCTGCTTTTTTTTCCTGCCTACGCCTGAGCGAGGAGAGTTGGGAGGAGGGCGGGGAAAGGGGGGCGCCGCCGCACAGGTGCTTTCTCCCCGTCCCGGCTGAACGCGCGAGCACACCGGCGAGCTCTGCCGCGGGGCCGTGGTGCGAGTGACCCGAGGGCGTCCCTTTTGTCGCTGCACGTGTACGGTGCCCACGTCGCCGCCACCTCGAACCCAGAAAAGGGCGCACGGGACGCGGAAGACGCGAATCGTTTAAGCGCGCGTATGCTTGTTCGCATGCCTAATTCGCCGTGGTGGCCCGCTGTCACTGGGATATGCTACGCGCTCACCACCTCCGGCGGGGGAGTGGTTTCCCTTTTGTTCATTTTTCTTTCCTCCCGCAAGACAATGATAGCACACATGTAGCTGGCGAAAAGTGTACCGAGTGACTCATCGGAAGGATGCACCGCCATCTGTCAAGGGGCATCTTAAAAAAAGGGCGGGTGTTATGCCCGGTGTGTACGGTTGGTTGCTGGGCTCGGGCTGCTGGAGTGCGTCGAGCGTAATTTGTGTCTTGGGCGGAGACCGAACACTATACTGCACTTCCCTTCACTGCAGCGCACCGGCAGAAGGGCAGGGCTGGAAGAGCTCTGGAGGCGTTGGTTTACAAACGAAAACAGGAAGATGAAAAAACTCAGGTTTACACGGCCTTTTTCTTTTTCTCCTTATCGAGGATCGTGGTCATTTGGGTGTTACTATAACAGCCTTACCGTTTCGTTGGGGAGAAGGCCCGTGCGAAAAGGCTGAGCGTAGCGCAGTTATCTTTTAGAATTTTATTCTTGCCGAAAAATGAAGAACCTCACAGAACTTGCCGACTAAAGCGGGTGTGTTGTGTCGTGACGCTGGGGCTATGGCGACCCGGCCTTCACTTGGTAGCGTGCAGAGACTCCGGGTTGAAGAAGGACTGAATCTTCGAAGTTGGTAAAATATGTACAAGCAGGTTTACTGGCACTTTGAGAAAACGTATTTACAAGAATATTTACATGAAGAAGAAGGGTACATCAGCAAAATGACAAGCGTTAAGAGTTCATAGCGAGAAGCGACTGGATGAGCCGTTTACCCAGGGCCCAGAGCGACATTTCGTGCTCTGCAGCGTCCTTAAAACCCCCCTATGTCCAGCCCCTCTCTGAAGATGTTGACCAACCAAATCCAGGGCACGCCCCTCAGGTATCGGCATCCAATCGAACACATCACTGCACTGATGGTCTGAAGCACTGACTGGTCCGGCATTCATTCGTTGGGCGTGATCACTTGTTGGCGGGAAAAGCTTGGGAACGGCGAGGAGAGGAGGTACATTTCTATTCTTCAGCAAAGAAACCACAGGCTGGTTCTGACAAGGGGTTTTACTTCTCAGAAACCCGAGTGCACGTGGCGCCGCATAGGGCTCCCAACATTGTCCCTTTTCGACAATTGCAAATCTTTCCTGCATTCCAGGGAAATCACTTAATGGCCGTATGAGTCATGCTCCTTTCTTGTCCTGCACGTCAGCGGACATGTCACTCTGTCGTCTCTTTTGGATAGGAGGCATTCATCACTGGAGGATAGCACTTCTCGACTGGAAGGGTGAACAAAAGAAAGAAAGCACTTCCTGCTATTTCCCGCAGGGGGACGTTTCTTTGTGTTTTTCCAGACGTTCTCTTGACAAGGTCAATTTGGCATTTGCAGGTTGTCCACAAAGCAAAACATGCTTACAAAACAGGATTCCTGGAAACAGGCTCACTTAGAGCCATTGGACCATCACCACATATTCACAAAACTTATCCATGCCCACAGGCGAACAATAGAGCGCGCAAATGCGGATGCTTGGTCGTAACAGCCTCCTCCCCCGCCAGAAGAGTCTCGGAGGGCAGCAGTCCCAGCTGCTGCATGAAGAGACGACTTAATGGCCTGCACGTGAACGCTTGAAGCTCGCTGTTGCTTGTCGCGTTGTCTTGATTGTTGTAGGCCAAATTGCTCGAGCTGTCTGAAACTCAACCACATGTCGAAGCAAGCACTCGGCTCCCGTCTGAAGAGACCAGGTCAAAAGAAAACTGCCATTGTTGTTCGAGAAAAGCCCACTCTCAAGACGTTCAGGACCCACGTATTCCTAGAAAACCAAACGTGCTGCTTTACATAGTCACACATATACAAGCGCACGAAAAAAAAAAAAACCTGATTATCAATTTGGATACATGGTGAGGAACATCTCGGACCGCTTAGAAAGAGCGGCTAAGCGCGTCCGCATTCCCATTTAACTTCCCCTTTTTGTATCTTATTTCAAAATTGTACTGCTGTAAAATCAAGCTCCACCTAAGAAGGCGACTGTTCTTCGATGTCGCAGTTTGCAGCCAAGCCAGGGGACAATGGTCCGTCTCTACGGTGAATTTGGCCCCTCCAAGATAGCACTGCAATTTTTGAATGGCCCATACAATGCAAGCGCACTCTTTCTCTGACGCGCAATAAGTCCTCTCTCTAGTACTCAGTTTTCTGCTCAAGTAGAGCACGGGGTGCTCATTACCGTCGTCATCTCTCTGGCAGAGAACAGCACCTAGCCCTCGATCACTGGCATCACACTGGACCGTGAATTCTCGGTCATAGTCTGGAGCTCGCAATACCGGACGGCTAATCAGCACAGCCTTCAGGTTTACGAAGGAGGCTTCCTTTTGTTCGTCCCAGACTACATTTGTCGGTTCTGTCCTGCGGAGAGCGTCGGTCAGAGGGCTAGCCAAAGATGAATAGTTAGGGATGTAGTGATTGTAGTATCCCGTCAGACCCAGGAATGCTCGAATTTCCGTCTTCGTGCTCGGCCGCGGGTAGTCTGCTACCGCAGAAATCTTAATCTCGCTGGGTTTCCTGAAACCTTGACCTACATTGTGACCCAAGTAGTCCACGGTCGCCCTTGCCAGGCAACATTTCTCGGCCTTTACGGTTAGTCCAGCTTGACGCAAAAGGCTCAGTACAGCTCTTAGATGTACCATATGGTCCGCCCATGAGTCGGAAAAAACCGCAATGTCGTCTAAATAAGGCACCGCGAATGTTTCACACCCCTTTAAAATCCTATCCATGAGTCGGGAAAAACAAAATGGAGCATTTTTGAGCCCGAAACTCATCATTGTTGGCTGGTAGCTGCCCGTCGGAGTGACGAAAGCCGCGTATCTGCTGGCGCGTTCAGTGAGCGGTACTTGCCAGTATCCTCGAGTAAGGTCCAGCGTAGTCACATATGCCGCTCTACTGACCTGTTCTACTCTCTCCTCAATATTCGGAATAGGATACACTTGATCCCTGGTGAGAGAATTTAGCTTTCGGTAGTCTACCACAGGCCTAGGGTCTTTACCTGGAGCTTCTACTAAGATCATAGGCGAAGCATAATCGCTTTCCGAGGGTTTTATTACTCCCAATTCCAGCATGCGAGTTACTTCCCTATCCAGAATTTCTCTTTGCCTTGGAGAAAATCGGTAGCACCTTGATCGCACTGGCACGTCTGAAGTCAGCTCAATATCGTGCTCAGTCAAATCAGTCCTGCCTGGCCTGTCCACGAAGCAGGCCTCAAACTCTGTTATTATTTCGCCCAGATCGGACAGCTGGGATTTCTTTAGTTCTCCTCTCTGCTCTGTCTTTCTGAGAAGCTCCTGAGCGTTGCTTCCTTTTCCGCTGAGGCAAATCAAGTTATCCCCCATCTCCTCGGGAAGGTTTAACGTTAGATTTACCACGGTTTGCTCCATAGCTGAGTCCTCTCGGTTTTCACTTAAAAGTCTCGTTAGATTACTAGACGCTGGCGGCAAGAGGTTACTCCCAAGGACGTCCTCATTCCGCGTCTCATCAAGCTCACTTTCAAGTTGACTTATCTGAGATGCCTCGCTCTCAAAGTTTTCTGACCTGCTATCTTCCGCATTTACCATTGTTTTAACTGCCGTTTCCTCCGCTGTGGATTTTTCTGGAATGAGCAGTGTAGCTAGTTCTCGCGCCTTTGAACGTGTTAAGGCTTGCACAACTCTGTCTCCGAAAAGGATGCCCCTCTTTCGCAGCAGCATGTCCGATTTGTTGGAGAACAAATACGGATAGCACTTAGGAAGCTTTCCTGAAACGGCAGCCTCGGTTGTTAATTCGCCGAAAGGGCCCTCGATGACCACGTTCGCGATCGGCAAGCACACACTCTGTTCCTCAACTACCTGTCGGATCCATGCACACTGTCCTGTATAGTCGGAAGGCGATACATACGCCGGATGGACAACATCCATCGTTGCGGCCGAATCGCGCAGTACCTTGCAAGGCTTCCCGTTGACTACTAGGTCATGCAGGTAGGGTTCTAAAAGCTGCATATTTTCATCGCAGTCCCTGACATACGAGAAAGCAATCTTTTCTTTCCGGCAGTTGACGGCAATGTGACCCTGCTCATTACACCTAAAGCATGTGAGTGGCTTCCTAGCCTCAAGCTTATTCTTTGTGTTCTGCGCGTTGGTCACTTCCCCACTTTTCTCACTGCCGTCCTTTCTAGGGAATTTGCCTGAAGAAACCTTCATTTCTTCGTTTCCAACTCTAGCAAAGTGCCTTTCCTGACGGTTTTTCATACTGAACTTGGGATTGCGGGGCCTATCCACTGCTGGGTTGCTGAATTGTCGGCGCGAAGCATACTCCTCAATAAGTTCGGCAGCTTCAGTTGCCGACTTAATTTCGCCTCGGTCCTGTAACCAATTTCTTTCTTTTTCTGGGAGGCAGTTATAAAACTGCTCCAAAAGAATTTGCTCGACTACAGCGTCCCTATCACTGTAGGAATCTGTGCTCTTTAGCCACTCGCCCAAATTAACTCTTAAATTGTACAGGAATTCAGGGTAACTCTCGTCCCTGGACTTAGTAGCTTTCCGAAAACGTTGTCTGAACGCCTCGGCGCTAAGCCTATACTTTCTCAGAAGGCAAGCTTTGACCTTCTCGTAGTTGTCCGCGTCCTCCTTGCTTAGCCGCGCGACAACCTCCGCTGCCTCGCAGGGCAGAACCGTCAATAATCTCTGAGACCAAGTGTCTCGCTGGAAGGACAGTTTTTCGCAGGTTCGCTCAAAGTTAGCCAGATACAGACCGATATCCCCTGATATCACATATGGCTGCATGTACTTTGACATCTTGAAATCTGCCTCCTTGTTGAGAAGAGGTACCGCTAGCTGGGGACAATTGCCCGACCTCTTGCTCAACTCTAGTTCTAATTTCCGGAGCTCAATTTCTTGGTCCAGCTTTTTTGCTTCTCTTTCACGCTTCTTTTCCTCTTTTTCCCACTCACGTTCGCGCTCCCTTTCCTCTTTTTCCCTCTCAAGTTCACGCTCACGCCTCTTTTCCTCTTTTTCCCGCTCTTTCTGCTCTTTTTCCCGCTCTTTCTGCTGTCTGAGCTGTTCCTTTTTTTGACCGATGAGGTTCCATGCTTCACTGAGCTCCTCATCATCGGCTCCCAAATCTGTGATTGCCTTTATAATCAAAGGTTTTCGTGCCAAACCACTTGTATCAATTCCCAATTCCTCACACAATTGCAACAGTTCCGGTTTCTGCAGCTTTTGTAGGTCCATGATCGCTCCGAGTGTCGGCTACTTCCAAAACAACAGTGCAAACTACCAAACCTAAAGGCGTTTCCACACTCTCTTTACCAGTTCTAAAATCTAACCCTGTTCTAGAACCTGGTCCACATCAGAAGAAAAGCCAAGCACTCACCCACACATGCGATCGATGTTCCGAGCTGCCCTCTTGGCCGATTGTTGCTCCTGCTTGTTGCTTGAGATGCCACCTCCGATCACAAGGTGTTGTGGCTTGTAGCTTCAGATCCACAACCAATGAGGCACCAGTCTCTTCGGGGGCGTGGGTTCGTATCCCACCGCTGCCACCAGTCGTTGTGCTTGCAGATTCAGATCCCACCGCTGCCACCAGTTGTCGTGACGCTGGGGCTATGGCGACCCGGCCTTCACTTGGTAGCGTGCAGAGACTCCGGGTTGAAGAAGGACTGAATCTTCGAAGTTGGTAAAATATGTACAAGCAGGTTTACTGGCACTTTGAGAAAACGTATTTACAAGAATATTTACATGAAGAAGAAGGGTACATCAGCAAAATGACAAGCGTTAAGAGTTCATAGCGAGAAGCGACTGGATGAGCCGTTTACCCAGGGCCCAGAGCGACATTTCGTGCTCTGCAGCGTCCTTAAAACCCCCCTATGTCCAGCCCCTCTCTGAAGATGTTGACCAACCAAATCCAGGGCACGCCCCTCAGGTATCGGCATCCAATCGAACACATCACTGCACTGATGGTCTGAAGCACTGACTGGTCCGGCATTCATTCGTTGGGCGTGATCACTTGTTGGCGGGAAAAGCTTGGGAACGGCGAGGAGAGGAGGTACATTTCTATTCTTCAGCAAAGAAACCACAGGCTGGTTCTGACAAGGGGTTTTACTTCTCAGAAACCCGAGTGCACGTGGCGCCGCATAGGGCTCCCAACATTGTCCCTTTTCGACAATTGCAAATCTTTCCTGCATTCCCGGGAAATCACTTAATGGCCGTATGAGTCATGCTCCTTTCTTGTCCTGCACGTCAGCGGACATGTCACTCTGTCGTCTCTTTTGGATAGGAGGCATTCATCACTGGAGGATAGCACTTCTCGACTGGAAGGGTGAACAAAAGAAAGAAAGCACTTCCTGCTATTTCCCGCAGGGGGACGTTTCTTTGTGTTTTTCCAGACGTTCTCTTGACAGGGTCAATTTGGCATTTGCAGGTTGTCCACAAAGCAAAACATGCTTACAAAACAGGATTCCTGGAAACAGGCTCACTTAGAGCCATTGGACCATCACCACATTTTCACAATACTTTTCCATGCCCACAGGCGAACAATAGAGCGCGCAAATGCGGATGCTTGGTCGTAACAGTTGGTACTGTCACGGAAAAGGCTTGTCGTGTGTAGGCGCCGGCGTTTCCAATCGGTTTCTGTCTAGGCTTAGCGTTTTTCTCCGCTTTGTACGTTTTGGTCTCAAACACCCACATGGCTGTCACGGTCATGATGTTAACAATTTTCATCGCAGTTTCATTCGATAGTGGCGCTGCTGCGCCGTTACCGGGCTAACCTCTAACCGCTGAATGATCTACGATTGCGCCATCTGTGTATCTCCATTTGATTACGCGCATGTCATTCTTCGACCGAGTCTAGCTCACTTCTTTGTGTCTCTCAACGTCCCAAAATCTTGTCATGACGGCAATACTTCCGCGCGCGCGCGCGCGCGCGTGTGTGTGTGTGTGTGTGTGTGTGTGTGTGTGCGTGCGCGTGTGTGTGTTGTACCTGGGTCCGATCACAATCACACATCTCTCATAATTACGGGACGCTTCAGGCTACGCCGCTGAATTAACGTCAGCGAACTGCCTTCCCTCAGATGTCCTCCACTTGGGTTCCTTCGGCGGCCAGCGGTACGGGCGCGCACATACATTTCATACCGCGGCAGTTTATAGTGGGGGTCAACCGAGAAATTCTCGGCGCCGCTCGCCCCTGCTGCATCGTCCATTGCGTCCTGCCGTGGCCGCGGGCATTCTTCTTTTACCTCACATCGCTCCGTGCGGCATTCGGCAGCAGCGCCTTCAGCCCTGTATACATGGACTCGACAGCACCGGGTCGGGTAAGCGTCGAGTAAGCGAGGTCACCATTACTCGACCCGATTGGTGTCTACAAGAACTCGCTTTCTAGCGAGTAAGTATCGCAGCGGCGCGTAGCGTCGAGATTTGTAGTTATTGTGCAAGTTTCTTACTCGTATTTGATTCCGTTGCCTTTTACTATCGAGAGCTTCGATTATTCTTTTTTATCGTTGATGAGGGCTAAAAAGCATTCAACTTCGCTGACGCTCCTCGCCGCTCCGGTTGCTTTTTAATCCCAGAGTTCGCCATAACTCGACTCGCTGACTCGACAGCGTCTACATGCTTTTAGACAAGCGGGTCAAGCGAGTTAACCTACCCCCTGCAAGCGAGTTAACGCGACCCGCTCCGCGGCTATTTTACTCGACCCGACTGGGTATACATGAACCCGACAACTGGTTTTTTACTCGACAGGCTTACTCGACCCGACTCTGTCGAGTCCATGTATACAGGGCTTTCGAGGGGTCACGGCGGGAGAGGGTGACGAGGGAAGGCACCAGAGCGAAGAGAACCCGCGAGGTATATGGCGAGGAAACCCAACGGTGTGCGCCTTGCTCACTGAGAAAGGAAAAAAAAAAAAAAGAAAAGCGGACCAAGGGACGGCCGCCGCCGCCGTTCAGATTTCAATGCGACGGCCTTGAAGATGGGGTGCCGAGGAGAGATTCCTTTTCTTTGCCACAAGGAGAGAGGTCGAGGTGGCGTCAAAATGCGGGCAAGAAAAAAAAAAAAAGCGATCTAATGCATGTGATTTTTTTTTTCTCATAACAATCACGCTCTCCGAGACGTTCGCAAGCATCGTGGCCTTCTGCGGCACCACCAGCAGGGGTTGTTTATTTCTGCCGCGGTCCTTTTATGCGCCTTACGGAGCGGGTAGGAAAGAAGGGGACGCGCTATGAGAGATGCGGGGGAGAAGTCGCCGGGGCGCGGCTCTTGGGAGCGCGCACCCATTCGAGCAGTGTGGATTCCCCCGACTCGCACCCCTCCTTTCTTCGTAGATGGGAAGCTCGAGAGGGGAGCCGCTTCTGTCTCCTCGCGACTGTCCCAGAGAACCCCGGGTCAGACTGAGGCCGCCAGACGGCCGGTGGCCCAGACCGGAGCGCAGGTGCCTTTGTTGCTCGCGAGCGGTGCGGCTCCCACACACCTCCGCTCGGGATCCGACTGCTCCAACTCGCAATCGGGCGTCGCATGTGTGTCGAGGGTGATGGCGGCGTCCTTTCTCCCTCCTTCCGCCTTGGTGGCTGCGCGCTGACGTGTTTACGGTTGTCTCTGTCCTTTAAGACCCTGCACCCATTTGCCCTACATCTCGGCCGTGCACAGCAGACGTGACAGGCAGGAGTGGCGTATATTGTTTGCACGGCTGCGCGCCCATACCGTTCGGTTAGTCGTGTGGCGCTGAATTAATGCAAAGGTGCTGATGGCGTGGGTGAAAAGTCCTCCGACACGACTTTCCTATCTTTACAGCCACTGGGGGTGAAGAGTTCGTCTCGGAAACTACCGCTGCTGCAAAAACAACGAACAAATGACAAGCCGCGCCCACCTTCAGTGGCTGCCATATTACGCCCCGGTGTCAGCGATTCTTGGAGTGGGTTCCTTTTAACGCATTTCTCAGCAGTATGGGCGGTTTCCGTATCCAAGTTCTCTGCCAGCGTTCTTGCCGTGGCATTCGCCTCCGTCGGCTCCGCGACAGCTGCTGGCTGCGTACCGAGCCGTCTCTTCAGCTTTTGTTACGTGTGGATGTTCCGCTTGCGTGAGCGCCTTTTGCACTATTTGCTGATCGAACGTAGTAGAAAGATATATCTGGCCGAGACGTGTACGGAATTGCGCGGAAGTCTTGCGAACGCGTTCCCGGTGCAGAGTGTAGAACTGCTTAGATTGCGCGGTCGCCCAAGCAATTTTTTTTTTTTTTTACGCACACGCTTGTAGCAAGCTAAAGAAAAATACTCATATAATCAAACAGGCGAGGTAGTGCCCATATTATCCGCACTTGATTCTCCTGCTTATATCCACACCCCTTCTGACTCGCGTGACAACGCGCTAGCGTTTCAGCGGGCTGTATACAGTTGCCTCACTGTCCGTCAAAAGCGCGCTGATCCGTTTTCGATTCGCATCCGGAAAGAGACTGGTAGAACTGAACGAATCGTTGGGAAAGGAGTTGCGTAACTATTGGTTGCGACTATTACCGCTTCCCGTGACTAGCCTAGAGTGACAGGAGCAGCAGCTTTTGGTCGCGGATGAGTGATTAGACGGGCCGCGCGGCTGCCTCAGTCCGATTGGCGGCGCGCGAACTTCCTCGTGGCAGCGCGTCAATTGTCTTATTATTTTGCTTATTCCCAAAATGAGTGGTGGGCCGAACCGGCAGTCACTGACCGGTCTCAGTTACGCACATGTACCTACGTACGTCTAAATAACACCTTTATCTACTTATTTATTTTTCTTGTCCGCCCAGCGTCCGTCGTTGCGGCTCCTAATAGCGGCATCGGTGGCGTTGTTCTAGCGATTGTTGTTATTACACGCAGAAGCAGTAGCAGCATCAGAGGCGGCGGCGCGATAGAGGTAGAAAAAGGAAATCGAAACGCCCGTTCGTTCCATCGTCTGTACGGCGTATCTTAGCTCTCTCTTTATCCTTCTTTCTGTTGCCTGCGTATAAGGGCTACAGGCACTGCGAATGCAAGTAGGAATGGGAAGAAGGAGAAGAAACCACGTTACACGCGCATCTAGGGATTTGCGGGTTGCGAAAAGAAAGGGGGGGGGGGGGGTCAATAATGGAGGTTTTCCAATTTCGGCCTCGCGAAGGAGGTGCAGAGCGAGGCGCCGCGGCTGTCGGTTGATCGTCCTCACGCCGAAGAAAGTGCGCGGTATGCAATAAGCTGCGAGGAGAAAGATGCACGTCGCGACAAAGGGGAAAACGGCGAGGGAGAGAGGCGTACACTCGGGTTACCGAGGGGCAACTCGAGGAGGACACGGCTCGCACTGCTTGTTGCGGGAGGAAGCAATGGGCGAGCCCCTCCTCCCTCAGATGCAGCGTTGGACGGAGAAGAGTGTCCGAGCGAGAGCTTGTCATAGAGGGAGAGAGGAGGATGGAATAGCGGAGAGCAGACCTGTAATAATCGGCAGCACCTTGCGCTCTCAGAGGACTGCAGGGGCTGCAGCGTCTCAGTCGCGTTGGGACAGGGCGCATTTTGCCAGAGCTGCACGCAGGTACCTACACAACACTGCGGGTCGCCGTCCGGGGCAATTTTCGATAGGAAAGTCTGGGAAGGAGGGTAGACTCTCGCATCACTCGAGGCTTTCTTGCTTTTCTCATGGGCCACTCGTCATCATCGGCCCTCCTGTCTGGTGGTTTGTGTTGTTCCGAGCAACGCCGCAGTGGGCCGTTTGGTGCGCTGCCGTCGCTCGAGGCGTGCATATTTATGGCCGGATTTTTGTCGCCCTCGCGACGGCCTTCGAACGCCGATCGGATTAATGGAAGTATGTGCCTTACATAATAGACGCCCCGCCGCCGCCGCCTTGGGGTAGCGGGGCCCCCCCTTCTCTTTCCCTCCGCTCCGGCATTACGGGGCCTCTCAAAGAACCCCCTTTCCTCCAGCCAGACACCTGCAAGGCAGACACATTCCTTATGTAATTTTGGCGTTTTTTTTTTTTTTTTTTTTTTTTTTTTTTTTTTTTTTTTTTTTTTTAGAGCGCAGCTCTTTGGCGCTTTTTCTTATTGTCGTCCTCGTCAAATGGTCTTCGTGTTTAGATCCGAAATATCGTTACGCCGGCACCGTGACTGCAGCATTGCCATTCTAAATGACAGAATAAATCTTGTTGCCTTGAGGAGTGTCGGAATCGCGTCAGTCGCTGCCCCTACTGATGTTTCTTCGCTCACTTTTTGTACTCCACTCCCCCTAAGAGGCTTCCTCTGATGGCGCTGCCATCCACGGCAGTATATCTGTCTTAAGACAATGATCAACCTCAGACTGCCCCGACCCACATACTTGACACTGAATCTGTCTTGGGCGTTTCTTTTCTTTTTTTTTTTTTCGGCGAATATATTTTCCCATCCGGATTAAGTTGTACGCGACTTGTGACAGTAGTTCTGAAGGTGTTCCCGCTCTTTGACGGCATCGCAATAAAATTCGCAATAAAATTCGTCTCATAAATCATTCACTTTACTTTTTCTCTCAAGTGCTCCCATACGCACATATTTTTTTCGCGCGGTTCTCGCGGGTGCGTATCTCCTCCTACGCGCATGTGCGAATGTGACAGCATGTTGCGGGCTTGCGGTACACGTTCTCGATTGCCGTAAACTGCCTCGAGCGGTTGCCACCTACGACACATTGGGACTTCTGGCATAGCGTCATGCGTTACCATGGACAGGCACCAACAGCACAGGCTCCGATGACCCGCCCTTGGCCATTGGGGTCATCGGCGTACGTGTAGCTTCCGATTAGCGACCCGGTGAGAGAAAGAGCATTTAGAAGGTCTCTGAAAGCCTTTTTCTCTCCATCAGCTTATCGTTGCTATACTAAAACCAGGTCAGCCGCAAACAGCATAACAGCATATGTCGTGCTGGCTACTGGCAGTAGCGGTTTACGGCAACGGTGTGATAAGAAAAGAAAAGAAATAAAAAACTGTTTTGCGGTGCTGCTGCAGGTGGTAGCGTGTCGCCAGCGTCCTTGAACGAAGGGCATCGCCGTCGCCCTGTCTGTCTCGCCGGGCGTGGTGCCTCCCTCGCGCATGTTGGCAGGCTTGATATGAGATGATTGCGCAATGAAAACACAGCACGTGAACTCTTTCTCTTGCCGCGAGGCGGTGTTAGCTTACGTCACACCGTCAGAGAGAGAGAGAGAGAACTGAGAGCCACGAAGATACAGTCTTCTCGAACACTATAACGAAAAGTTTAAAGTGGTGAGAAGGGGGGGGGGGGGGGGTGCACTGTACAGAGTAAGCGTGGGTAGATTATGCTGCGCGATGATGAACGCGCAGTTTTCGCATTTTGTTGTCATCGTCGACGTCGTCGGAAACGCGAGCTGTGCGAAGTATGTATCTGGGAATGGCAGCGCGCTAACTCGATGCCTCGGCCAGGAGGGCGGAATGCAACTGTGCGCGGATCGAATGCCTCTGCAGGGGCTAGACGGCTGAGGTATTGTTTTGAGAACTGTGTGTACACAGGACGCATTCTTTTGCACGGCAAAAAGGAAAGAGAGCTGCAGGGGCCCTTACAATATATGGATAGGGGAACTGACTCCCGTGACACAATGGCGAAAGGGGTGCATTCTGTTCGAATGTCTCTTCATGTGGGCTCTTAATTTAGCGGTAAAGAACGGTTGGATAGGGTGCAATTCGAGGCGCGCTCTATCTCCAGTTCAACGACAGCATCCACCCTTCCTGGAACTATTAGTGGCGTACTGAACCCCAGCGAGGAAATGAATTAAATAGATTTGATTTTCTGATTTTGCTCACTGGCGCTGGACGGAGCGCCAGTGAGCAAAACTTCCTTTCTTATAATCAAGCTTTTAACATAGATTGTGAAAAAGTGCGTACTACGTTTTGTTTTATATGGAGCGTAACGTTTTGCGCATTTTT
>JAJIZL010000120.1:897461-931364 GCA_023969395.1 Amblyomma maculatum | reverse complement strand
GGGGGGGGGGGGGGGGGGGGGGGGGGGGGGGGGGGGGGGGGGGGGAGAATCGGTCGCAGTCAAGCTGAACGGTCTCAGAGAGACCACTCGAGAGGCCGCAAGCGCACACGCAGCTGGCGCTGGTTGGGCCTTCTTCAAGGAGAGCGCCTCAGAGGGGTGCTCACCTAAGAAGGCGATTAGATAACGCCGCCTTATCTCACCGACAGCTTTCGGGGAGCATCGGCGGCACGCACAGCACCTTTGCGAGAGCTAAGCAGCGGCGCGGCCGCAATCCGAGTCGGCACACCGAAACTCGCTCGCTAGCTGTACGCTCGTGGACGCACAGGCTACGCGCCGAGACGGGCTTTCTTTCGGCCGTGAGCGAGTTCAAAGTGCGTCCGCGCCGCCGCGGCGTGTAGACGCGTAACGTAAGACGCAGAGGAGTCCCGCAGTCCGCTGTGCGGTTGGTCGATGGTTGGACGGCTCAGGTGTCGGCCCGCCGTGTAAACAATGCTTTCGCGCACCGCGTGACGGAATGTGCAGATGATGGCGAGGCGGCGGAGGCTGCTCCTACTCCGACCGGGCAGCGAGCTGGCCGTGGATCCCTGCTTCAGCATCCACCTGACGCGGAGACCCACCAAGTCGTAGAAGGTTCCTCAAGTCGCGGTCACCACCCGGATTCTCCAAAACAGCGCCCGACGCATCCTCTACTCATCGCTTCGAAGCTGGCGCCGCGACAGTGCGTGATATCGCGCCACCGGTGACTACTGCACAACTGGACTCGGGACGACTCATCCTTCGAGCGTCGTGCTGATACACGTGCTACGGGTACCGTTACTCAAGTGCCGTCGCAAGCAGTCATCCTGGTTATTATACTCTTGGTCGCTGTCAAGTTGTAGTTGCGCCTGATCGTGAACAACCGACGTCTTTTGACGCGATTCCGAAGAACGCCCTCTCGGAAGCTTTCCGTGGTTCCTGTTGAAAGACAAAAAGTGCTTTGGGCCGAACAAGGTGATGCGGACGACGGTGGTCGCTGGAAAGGTTGAGTCGCCATGACTGCGTGGACTCAAGTCGCCGTGGTTTTTCTTCTAGTCAGTTTGGGATTCCTTGTGGCTGCCGGTCAGTCCTCCAAGAAGAATGGACACGTCAAGAAAGGGAAAAGTACGTATCTGTGTCCCTTTTTTTCTCGCAGGCTGTTGACGGAGCCTGTTGTACTGTCTTTATGGGTTCCTTTTGCATCTGTGTGTATTACGTGACCATGCCAACGAGGTGAGAGTTGCGTTTTTGTGATTCATTTATTGTTTCGCGAACTTAAAAAGTGGTGACATTCTTCGAGCACACTGTTGTTAAAGAATCTAGTGGCGCGCTCAATTTCAATCGTTTTTTGTAATGCATAATGGTGACATTCTTCGAGCACACTGCTGTTAAAGAATCGTAGTGGTGTGCTCAATTTCAACTGCTTTTATAATGCGTAGGGGTGACATTCTTCGAGCACACTGTTGGTAGAGAAATCATAGTGGCATGCTCAATTTCAGTCGTTTGGCTTTGCGCCAAGCATCTTCAGAGCGTTTATGCATTTATGTGTCGCTCATTCATTGGTGTTTTATCATGGTGGCCAGGTTGGTGAAGTTTTTTTTTTTTTTCGTTTGAATCTGTACTGTATTGTAAAGGTCAGGGAGGTGAAATTCTTCAAATGCAGTTCTGGATGAATTTTGCAGTACTTGCGCGCTGTGAAACTGTCAACATCTGGCTTTGCGGTAGACGTTTTACAATGTTTCCACATTTGTATTACGCGCATTGCCAGTGATAAAGAATTGTTCGACGTCGCGGGTGCAAGTTGCAAGCAAGGCATATGCTGATGTGGTGATGTTCTGCGCAGTATGCATCGGGACACATGGACGGATGTCCGTCCCTTCGAACCGGGAGCACCACTACCAGAACCTCAGGGACCGCTACACAAACTGTACATACGTGGACGGTAACCTGGAGCTGACGTGGCTGCAGGTGAGACTACAGCTTTTCTTCCAGTCCTTTGCCTTTGCATCGTAAGCTGCCATTCTTCTTCTCATACTCGATCGTTAGCGGCAAGGCGTTACGTGTAACTTCTACAGCTCTCGGGAAACGCGCTCACACTAAACAACAAATGCGCATAAATTCGTTGCCGAGTATAATGCTTTGGAAATCATTTGGGTTCAGTAAGCCGTACCAAAACATTTTACCGTCTACGAGCGTTTTATGTATTTGCCATTTTATAGAGTAATGGTCCTTGTCAACTATAGCGGTTGACGCTTCCGCACTTTTATAGCTTTGAATGAAGTGCCATGATGTGGGAACCATAATTGGCGCGGCGCTGAGTGCTTTGTGCCGACTTGTGACCGAACGTTCGCTTTTCGGTGTTCTTTGCCGAGTGCATCCCATGCCATTGCCTCCTGTTCACGAGACACTTGGGGAGATCTCGGCTGAGGACTGTGGTGCTTGCCAATGACCGATTCCTTCTGCACCCGCTTGCTCGTGCAGAACAAGAGCCTGGACCTGAGCTTCCTGCGCGACATTCGCGAGGTCACGGGCTACGTGCTCATCTCTCACGTGGACGTTCAGCGAATCCTGCTGCCCAGCCTGATGATCATCCGGGGCCGCAGCCTGTTCAAGCTGAATGTCCACGACGAGGAGTTCGCGCTCATCGTCACCCTCTCCAAGATGGAGAACCTAGAGTTGCCGGCGCTGCGCGACATTCTGCGCGGCAACGTGGGCTTCTTCAACAACTACAACCTCTGCCACGTGCGCCACATCCAGTGGGAGGAGATCCTGTCCGGCCCGCCGGCGCACATGGTGTACGTGTACAACTTCACGCAGCCCGAGCGCAGCTGCCCGCCGTGCGACGCGACCTGTCGCGGCGGCCACTGCTGGGGCGAGGGCCCGCACAACTGCCAGAAGTTCTCCAAGGTCAACTGCTCGCCCCAGTGCCACCAGGGCCGCTGCTTCGGGCCCGAACCGCGCGAGTGCTGCCACCTCTTCTGCGCCGGCGGCTGCGTGGGTCCCAAGCAGAGCGACTGCCTGGCCTGCCAGAACTTCTACGACGACGGCGTGTGCAAGCAGGAGTGCCCGCCCATGATGCGCTACAACCCCAACACCTACTCGTGGGACTACAACCCGCACGGAAAGTACGCGTACGGCGCCACCTGCGTCAAGGACTGCCCCGAGCACCTGCTGCGCGACAACGGAGCCTGCGTGCGCAACTGCCCGCCCAACAAGAAGGCCCAGCAGGGCGAGTGCGTGCCCTGCGACGGACCTTGCCCCAAGAACTGCCAAGGAGTGAGCGTCGTCAATTCCATGAACATCGAATCTTTCCGTGGGTGCACGATAATCGAAGGTTCCCTCACCATCTTGGACTCGACGTTCAACGGCTTCCAGGAGGTTTACGCCGAGTACGTAACTTTTGCCTTACTGCTGATAAGCTGTAATAATTAATAGCTTGTATTTGTGTAAGTTCAGCGCGAAGCTGTCTTGTTCCTGCTGATAAAAACGAACGCTTTCCAAATCCCTATTGCAGTTTCTCGTTCGGTCCGCGCTACGACAAGATGGACCCGAGCAAGTTGGAAGTGTTCAGCACACTCAAGGAGGTCACGGGCTACGTCAACATCCAGGCTTCGCATCCGAACTTCACTTCGTTGTCCTACTTTCGGAACCTGGAAGTCATCGGTGGTCGGACACTAACCGAGTAAGCTTTTCTATTTTCTTTTTACTTCGAGGAAAAAAAATGTAGACAAGGCCCCTGCTAATTGTGGTGCTGACTGCTGTATTAATTCGGATAGTTAATATAACGGTGAGGCGCGGATAAAACATAATAATAATTTCGTTTCCGGCTTATTTGTTGCTTGTTCTTGTAGCTTGTGTTCGTTCTTAGAGAGAAAACTGTGCCACGTATTTGTGATAAAATGCATTTTAAACGACGATCCCGGCCAGGCTCCTTTTGCCCTTTCTGTTATTGATGTCTATCCACTGTAGGTTACTTTTGAGGGTCTGCTCATGGTCGCGTAAATTAATAAATAAGTGTTTGGGTGCAAGTAGAGAAAAGGAAGAGCGCGGATAGAAACTTTTTTTTTTTTTTCGTTCTTGAGAAAAACGCTACTTCACGTACTTGTTTGCTTGAGATTCTCGTTCTGAACAATCTATATGCTGCGCTGTGGCGCCATCGACAAATAACTGTAGCGGTTCGAATGAGCGCGCGCACCAGATACTAACAGTCTATTACCAGTCTGTAGACGTGTCAGGAAGCGTGATTTTCAAAGTTCGCATCGTGAAACGGGTGTCGTTTGGCCTTCTCCTCTCCTTCCTCTCGTAGCGGCATCCACGGTCACTTAGTTTCCCACCTCACACACGAGACCAAGGAGCACGGCAGGTAACGCAGCGGTCACGCAGTGCTGCATGTGTGTCGTCCGCTCTGGTTGCCTGTCTGGGATACCGTTCGCTTGCTTTGAGATGTAGAAGTCTGTTGCGGCACAGTCTCTTTCTCTACGGCGGCACACCGAAATCCGTGGTCGGTGTGGCGCCCGCAGTCTGTGCGCATGCGCCGGGCGAACCACCGCGGGACATGAGCCGCACCGCCATCGGCTTCTGTGTCGCAGAACTGTTTCGTCCGCACTGTTGCCGTGTCGTTTGTGCCATTGTCACTTGGGTACTTCGTTCCTTATTAGGTACGGATTCGCGGTGTGGTTGAATGGTGGTTGGAACTGTTATCCATAACGCAAGCATCAAATAAAGGCGAGAGGGATTAAAAAACTGCTGACCTTTTCTTATCTTTTTTGGCGAGTCATACAATAGGGCGACATTAGCGGTTACAGTAACGGAAAAATAGCGGGGTGATTGGAGCACTTTCGCAGAATGCTACGCTAAAATGGTGAATAGCTTGAATAGGGGTGGTTCGCGTTTTTCATGCGCGCTCCGACCCTGTTCTAGAACTGCCTATGCGGCGTCGGTCACAATCCCTAGGATCGGAAAAAAGTGACGTCACTAGACCGGATGGGGAAAACAGCGGCGGTTAGTCCTAAAAACAAAATTGGTCCGGATAGTAACGGAAACGGCGAGAAAGTATCAGTACCCTGCTGCCAGCGATGGAGAGCAGGACACAAAACTCGTGTAAAGGTGAAGGCGCCAACTGCTTCGGATGCTCTCTCATTCCGAGCACAGCATATAATTCGCGGTCAGTGCATTTTATTTTTGTTAGCTTATATTTTTACCTCACGAGAAGCGAGCGGTGCTTTTGCGCCTTCTTCGTAGAATGATAAAAAAGAATAACGGGGTTTGGGCTTGCCCATTGCCATGGATTGCTGATCTTGTGCGGGGCCGGCGGCTTCTTTTACTTCTCTGCGGGTGTTGCCTTTGTCCGCGTAGATGTATACGCAGTGGCGCTTTTGTCTCTTGATCGCGTACGTGTGTTGTGCTTTTTAGTAGTAGCTGGCGATTGTGCTCGTCGTAGAACTGTGGTAGCCACATCGTCCACGCGCAGACTGTGACATCGACCACGCGGGTTCGCGCGCAGGTACTTCGCCGCGTTGTACATCGTCAAGAGCTCACTGAACTCGCTCAACTTGCGGAGCCTCAAGAAGATCCGGTCGGGAAGCATCGCCATCTTGGAGAACAAGGACCTGTGCTTTGCCGACAGCGTCGACTGGTACCAGGTCATGAAGTCCAGCGCCCACAACGTGTTGCTGCAGCGGAATGCCGACAAAGACCAATGCAGTGAGTTGCCGCGATTTTTTTTTTTTTTGGAAGCATAATTTTTGAGACTGGTCGAGTGCTCATGTGTGTTAATCCCGATATGCTTCCCGAGTTTATCTGGTCTGACTGATAAGGTCTCCATACGAGTAGAGTGCTTCCGACAAGCTGTACCTGTGCGTTCGTCCGCGCGGGACGAAGCGTAGGAGGTTTCGATGAGCGTGTCGGGCAGGCCAGCAGGCCGAGATGGCGGGGACACAACATGTGTTGTAGAGGGTTATAGCATCGCACAATCCGCGACCTGTTTCAGTGAGCCGCCACCGCGTGTTCCACTGCGCATGCCCAGCTCGCCTTGGCGGCGCCAGAGGGCATCGCATGCTCTGGACGGCGGCACGCAGGTCTGCCACCCAATCAGCACGTGAACACTGGCGGCGCGCGGTAGCGGGTCACGGTGACAGATAGCACAATGTTAAAACTGTCTACTAATTATGTAATCTCCCTATCGAGGCCTATAATAGAATACAACTTAAGTAAAAAAAGAACAGTATTAGCTAACTATGGACAGTGGTACGCGGCGTGTGTATTTCTCCGCTGAACAGTAAACATTACATTAGAGCGGAAGCCCTACTTCTCCCATGCCAAACGTGAAGGTAATCTGATGCCGCGAATCCGGCGGCGCTCGTTCGCGCTCGTTCGCCTCGCGGTTGCGCTCTATCACGTGACTCGCCTCCGCTTCAGGGGCGATGCGCTGAGCCGGAGGCGCTCGCTCGCGAAGCCATGGATGTGCAACGAAAGTTTGAACGGAGCGGAACGTACCCCTGTTACACGGGCGTTTTCAACGGCAGTTCAGTTGGCGGTCAGTTGAACTGAACGGCAGTTAGCGATGTTACACGGCAGCGCCAACTGTAGTTGAAATCTCAACTGCGGTTCAGTTCAACTGAGGTCGGCGGTCCCAGTTGAACCAGTCAACTGACAAGGTGGCTGTCAGCGGACGCGCCGCATCGACCGAGTCGGTGGCATTTCCAACCGCTGTGTGTTCTAAAATCACATGAAAGGTTGCTGCCTTAGCTAACGCAAGTACCAGCCTGCAACTTTAAATACTCAAACGAGTGTCAAAACACCAGCGCGCGAAGCGGTACCAAAAAACGACGATTAAGCAGCGAAGCCAGACGCACCTCAAATGGATTGACTTGGCTTTGTGTCGAGTTCATTTGTTCCATACTCGAAAAAAAAAAAAACGCGTGCAAAATGTGCAATTTAATAATATAAAGTGTGCAAATGTTGTACAAAGTAATTTATATATGAAAAATAAAGCACTTTTTTTAGTAAGAATTGCTTGCATGTGGGGGATCACATGATTCTGGGGGTCAACTGAGGTTCGCGATATGTTCCGTGTAACTATAGTGTAACTACAGTCGACTGCCGTTCAGTTCAACGTCAGTTGGAACGCTGAACTGTGATTTAACTGAACGGCAGTTGAAATTGCCCGTGTAACACGGGTATTAACCATGCTTAACCGAGCTTCCGCTTTGCATAACTTTGTTCAGTAGAGTTGAACCACGGCTAATTTTTTTTTTTTTTATTTGATTATACCAAATGACACAAAGGTATTGAAATTATTGAGCTTATAATCTAGTTGACGGTTAGCTTTTTATTTACACACTCACAGAAGCTTTAACAATGGTCTGCTTCCTGTCACGGAGGAATTGTGTGTGGTTACTGCAGACTTTAGTTGTAACTGGCTGTAATTACATGGCTGTACCAAGGGGCCGTGTCGCAGCCAGCGGCAGTGTCCAGCTCGCGGAAGCGCGGTTTAGTCGCTACGTTCCTGAGAGCTGGTTTGTTCAAAAGGGAAGCAGCGAAGTGAAATTACATTGACTTTTGCAAGGCTCTTTAAGCAGGGAATGTTAATACAGCTTTAAAACATGTATTGTTGATAATTTCTGCATAAAGATGGCACTAATGGCAGTGCCTGCTTTTCGAGAGAATGCATGCCTTAAAGCTTATTCACACTTGCTATTTGTGGAGGTTGTGCGACTGTTTTGGTCGAAAAGCGACAGTCGCTTGTGCTTGATGCCACACCTGCTTCCATTTTTGACATTGCTGTTCAGAGTTCAATATTATATACCGATCGCAAATAAATTGTCTTGTCATGCCTTTCTGCTGTTATTGTTACCGCGATCTTCGCTCTGGGAGGTTGGCAAGTGTCAGATTTTGCATATTTGTTGCATTAAATTTTTTGTTGCCTCTTTCAGCTTCTCAAGGCCTAGTGTGCCACCCTCAGTGCTCTTCAAGTGGTTGTTGGGGCCCAGCACCAAATGAGTGCCTTTCCTGTAAATCGTACCGGCTAGAAGACACCTGCATCGACATGTGTAACACATCTAAAGGGTAAGAATGCACAGAGGCAGTTTGCATTTCTCTTGCCAAACATAAGCTTATCATAATTTAATAGTTTTGTAAAGTCAAATGCTGTCATCATTGAGGGACTCTCTCAAGGACGCATTTCACTTCAGGGCATGTCAAAAGTGTGGGTGCACGCAGCAGGCATCAACTGATAGGCACCGCAGCCAAAACACGAAAAGTGTTATTGAACAGAATGCATTTTCGCTGGTCTCTTCAGGGAGTTCATCTTTGCTGCTAGTGGAGGAGTGCATTTGGCTGGGGTACTGAGGTCTGCTGCTAGTGTCGCTTTCCCTTACCGCTTTTCATGATTCTTTGACCTGCGCAGAGAAAGCTCTGTTAAGATGCGTAGCCATCCTAGCTACGCATTTACAGCACCACAAGTGCTTTAGACAGTTTCTTAGAAGTGGCGATTTTTCTCTCTTCCAGAATCTATGACAATGGGAATTATGTTTGCAAGCATTGCCATGAAGAATGTCTCGGAGAATGCTCTGGTCCTGTGAGTAGTCTGGCTGTTCCTGCTCCCTCCATAGAGCTTTGAGACACATTTGACAGCCCTCTGTCTGTTTCGATCCTGTATCAGCCTCTCTTTCATTCCCAAGTTTTTTCATCTAACTTTCGGTTGAAAATAACTGTAGAGGTGCTTATTCTTTGACTTCTTTTGACTGTGGACCTTAAGGTTCGATCATCCCCAACTTCACTAGCGACAGGTCAAGCTTACGAGACTGCGCCTTGCATGCTGCGAAAACTGACAACATGAATTGAGAAGTCATGTATATTTTAATGTTTTATTTCTCAGTTATTTTCGTTTTTTTCTTGTGTACCCTTTATGATGTTTCAACCACATTCCTTGTGTGTCCTTTAAGACAATGGAACATTCTTTGTTGCACCCCTTTTCTAATTTTTACTTGAACAGGGCCCGAGTAACTGTAGCAAGTGTCGCCACGTCCGTGACGGCCCCTACTGTGTCAAGGAGTGCCCCGAGTCAAAGTACAACCAGTCCGGTGACTGCATGCCGTGCCACGAAAACTGTGTTGGCGGGTGAGTACCTTTCATTAAACCAACTGTTGATTATCTACACTCAGTGTGCAAGTGAAGGGCAGGGCAGCTTTTGAATTTTTTAAGTTTATAGTTGTGTGATTTTTAAATTAACGCTGCTTTTTTTTTTTTTTTTTTTTTTTGTGCATGCTCTCAGCTAAGGCTACAGAAGAGCTGCTCGCTGATTGATGTCACATATGGTTTACTTCAATCAGGTGCACTGGACCAAACAACACCGTTGGACCCGGTGCTTGCAATTCCTGTGAGAAAGCAATCGTCAGTGCCTACGACCCCAACGTGGTTGTAAGTCGTGTTTTTCCCGTCATTCTTCAGCGTGCATGAAAAAATTTGCTGCGGTGAATTGAGCGCGATGCCTAATTGGTCGCAAATGACTCGACAATTTCAGGAGCAGTGCTTGAAAGCAGATGAATCGTGCCCAGAGGGATTCTACCACGAATACTTTGGACCCCAGGAGGAAGGAGCACTGAAGTCCTTGACTGGAAAATCGGTACATTTTTTTTATTATTGCTACGGGTCACTCTGGTGCTGACTTTAAGCTGGTCTTGCAGCTCATCTCGTAGGAAGTGACATATTTGAAACGCTTCGCTGAAAAAAAAATTGCTGAATCCGCCTTTTTCACAAAATGTGGCGTCCTCTAGGAGCGGTTAAAAATTCATCTGCCACTGTTTGAAAGCTTCCTAATGAGATGCAGACACCTGCGAAATGTTGATATGTGTTCTTGATATCTACTGCCATCTGTTGCATACGCCAGTCACGAATATGAACTGCGCATGGCCCCCGAGATCAGCTCAGGCTACGCCGATCACGGAGGCCAAGAATTCTGCGTATGGTGGTTTGTTTTCAACCAGGAGGAGAGGCGCGCATGCGCATAGCGGCCTTGTGAAAAAGGCGGATTAACATTTCTGTACAGCTGTAGTGCAACAAATTTGAATGTCATGCATGAAGAAAAGTGGGGAATTTGGCTCAAGTGGTGCACTTTAAATTTTTCCTCAAGGATGCCTCTGCCTTTCTTTGTCTGCAGGTATGCCGCAAATGCCACCAGCGGTGCAAAAACTGCACGTCGTACTCGATACATGTCTCGGTATGCGAGTGCCTGCACTACAGCAGCGGCGAACAGTGCGAAGACCGTTGCCAGCGAGACCACTTCCCCGACGAAGCTAATCGGCGTTGCCTGCGCTGTCACGATGAGTGCCGGGGCTGCTATGGACCCACAGCGGCGCACTGCACCAACTGCCGCAACTTCCGCATCTACGACTCCGATAACCGCACACAGGTCTGTGCTCACAGGTTTTCAACTGCTGGCGGGGATTTTATTCAAAGTTTATTTTCTGTCCCAGTGCAGTATTTGTGTTTTAATTGCACTTATGCTTGGCAGAGAAGAATAGACTTGTTTTAGTTTGCCTACAATGTGCACTAGTTGTTTTATTAGTTTCTGCAGGACTCGTACAACAAAGCTTTGGCATTTGACTTACCTGCAAAATTCTATCACTTGGGTAGTTTGTTTGTGTGACTGTTGCTTTTCCCATTTGGAGCAGGCTCTAGACTTTTTACGTCCCTTCATGCTTCTTTGCTTTTTTTGTTTAGATGTTTCAGTTGATCCTCTGGAGGAACCAGTACTTACGGAACGAAAATTTGGGTGCCGTAAATTTTTGAAATACGTCCTTTTTTTATTTTATTGCTTGTTATTTGCAGTTCAATTGCACAGCCACCTGCCCTCCTGAGAAGCCCTACAAGGTCTTTGATGACACCACCACCAAGGACCCACACTGTTCGGATGAAGACCCCAACCAGATGGCCTTGCATGGCAGGACGTAAGTGTTTGTTTTTCCTCCAATGCTTGGGCAAGTCGTAACTGGGCCAAGATGAGCAAGGAATAAGTTTCCAGGAATTAGTTTAATTGTTGAGGTCCTCTCCAATTGGCATTCAAAGCCATGATCCCTGCTTAATGTGTTTAACTCGTTGATTTCAGCGGCAAAGAATGCTACTTGTCACTCCACTAAATGAATACAATTTATTTTCTTGTCCCAGCGAAGCGTAAACGTGGCTCTTGGCTTGACAACTTCTACTGTTTCCCACATTTGTCGAGGCACTCACACATAGTAACGTGATCATTAAGGGAAAGAAGAGGCACAGAAAAAGAGAACTACTCGGCCTGTTCCAACACAGTTGATTGCGCCACTACCAACGCTGCCACACACTACCTTTGCTGCATTGCAGTCTCGTTTTAAGGACCCAAATGACTACACCGTTTTGTGGACAGTAAGCACAAGCAGTTATATAAAGTTATAGACTCCGCTTTGGCTATTTCTGATGCATCCAACCAACTCTTATTTATGGCTTGGTTGTATTGTGAACGGGCATGCTTTTTATTTAGGTGAATTATTCTTCAAAGTCAACACCGCTGTGTTTTATTCTTTAAAAAAAAAAAAGAAAATTGAAGCTATATGTTCACCACACAACCTTTGTGTTATTGCTTGCTAAATAAAGCCTTAAAGTTTGGGAGCTGATCTATCATTCTCTGCACACGTTTACTGCTCTCTCCCTATGTGGGATCCACAAAGCCAGTACAGGAAGTGAAGGTGGTAGGATCATAAATGCAGTTGTCTGTACAGTGTGTTAAAATTGCGCAGCCAAACAGGTGTGCGCCTCATCCTTGTATCCGGGCTTCTAAAACTGCCTAGAATTCTAAGCTCGTGAGGCTGAAGATGAGATTTCTCGTCACTCGTGATACTATTGCAGATGTTGAAGATACGCATTCAGAAGCAAGCCCCTTGGGCCGTATAATTTTGACAAAGACTGTGCACTCGCTTGATCTTATTAATTGCTTTATTCATGGCACCTACTGCAATTATTTACGGTAAGGTACCTTTTGCGACATTAACTGTCTAGGAAGAGTTGATTGCAGAGTAACCAGTCATTGCAGAGATTTTGTTGGTGACAAACCTTGCATTTGTTGCTCAACTGGCTGCCAGTATGGTTTGTGTGTGAACCATAGCACGAATAATATTTGTCTTTTCTTGCCTCTTCATGTGCAGTGAGGAAGACCACCTGCCAGCAATCCTTGCTAGTGCTGGCGGCTGCATTCTGCTACTGGGGATCTTCCTGGCTGTGTTCAGCTACCATTGGTTCCAGAGGGCCAAGACAAAGGAGAATACTGTCAAAATGACAATGGTAAGGGCTCCGCTGTGCCTTCCCTATGTGTATTTGCAATCAAGTGTTCGTACACGCATTAAAGCACTGGCCTTATGAACAAGTATCTCGTAACAAGGTTTTGGCATAGCAAAAGCTGGACGTTGGGATGCCTTTAAAAAGTGTATATTGGTATTCGTCCCACAGTGAAGCTTAATATTTGTGTTCAGGTGCAGTGTGATGTTAGAATCACTCTGTCTTCTAAGTGGGAATCCTCAAGCAGACACATCTAAGCTACCATTTATGTAAACCTTGATTTGACACAGTTTGGGACATTTTATTCTGAATTCTTTTTAAGTCTCTCTCATAATATTTGTAGATCTTGGTGAGCTCTTTTTGCAAAAGCTCAGCAGGTAGAGGCTCTGTTAGACATTTTTCTTAAGCTCAAATATTAAATGTATACCTTGACTATAAGGACACCCTCTAGGGATACATAAGTGGGGACCTGGGTTCTTGCAACCGAAAAATGTCAGTCAAATTTTCGATCTCTTCATTTTCGCAATCCTGAGATCCTGTGCAGCTATCTTCGAAGTTCCATGTATTAATATTGCCTAAATCACGTGTTATAGCGTTCCAAAGATGCAAATGTGCTCGCTTGGCACTGTAATGTTTGCTTAAGCACTTTCTGGATAGTTTATTTTTAATGCTTGTTATTCTAACTGCTTGATTTGAAAACCCCGGACCACATAGAATCTATGATGGACAGTACTATATTGAACATTTGGTAAACTGTTACTCCTTGTGCAAGAGTAACAGCAAAGTAATAGACTCAAATTGATTTGACTCTGCCATTGTCTTATGCTCTCTATTCTTCTTTTTCTCTCTGCTCTTTCCTCTTTCAAGAATTTGTAAGTGAATTCATATTTTTTTGTCGTCTCGTTGCTTTGGCTGTGTCTTCTTTCCATGTTAACTGACAGTGTGTTATTGTGTTGGAGTGTTGCATGCTCAAAGCTTTGACTTGACTTTGACTAAAGTTTTGTGTTACCTTGGCTTTGAAACCATTAGTTTCGTTTCCTCATTATGAGTTTACCACACTTCTCTCTTTTTACTGTCACTGCTTGTAAATGTTTAGTATTCATAATGTGCCAGCTTATGGCATTTTAACTTTTATTAAATTTGTATTAAGCACTAAATGCTTTGTCATGTATATTTCTGAATTGCATGTGCTTGAACGTGACTGATTTGCAGTGTGACTAACAAGAACAGGCACTGCTGTGTGGTGTGTGAACTGTGGTGACGTCGTGACTCGGGCGTGATTAAACTAACAGAAAAATCTTTTCCTCTCCAAAACAGCGCATGAGTGGTTTTGAAGACAACGAACCCCTGAAACCAACTGATATCAAGCCTAACCTTGCCCAGCTGAGAATTGTCAAAGAAGCTGAGCTTCGCAAGGGAGGAATTCTTGGCTATGGAGCCTTTGGCACAGTATACAAGGTTCGTCTCTCTACCACCCACTCTCCGGATGTGCTAAGCTGACTGATCTGATTGTCTGGGAGAGAGAGCGTCTTACCATTTCTTGTCACGTTTCTCGTCCAGGGTGTATGGGTGCCCGAGGGTGAGAACGTCAGGATTCCTGTGGCCATCAAGGTTCTTCGTGAGGACACTGCACCCAACACAAACAAGGAGTTCCTGGAAGTGAGTGCATGCTTTCGTGCACAAGTCTCTTCTACCATTGGAGTGACACATTTTTACCCTAAAAGCATTTCTTCATTGTGTTACTGAAGTATTTTGCCAATGACAGTTGCGAACATTGTTTCCAGGAATGTGTCCTAGGTATTAAATTGATTCTATTGTAGCTATCAGCGGTGTTAAAGGAGCACTAAGTGAGGCTAGACTCATGGGCTAGCATCATGCCTTAGCAATGTCATTTGCACTATAAAAAGCCTCTATAAGCCTGAAAATTGCCTGAAGGTAAAGCATCTATGGCGCCTTGCAGATTTGTACAACTACGAAATGTTGTCTGTTTCTCGAGCAATGCTGTTTTCTGCCTCAGTGAGCAGTCACTGTCAAAATGTGAGAAAAGATGCACAGTGAGTGTTGCAAAGAATTTGATGGGTCTTGGGTCTCATGATTAAGACCGCAGAGCAGACGACTGAGAGAATTAAAGGCTAGGCACAAAGAATGAATGCTGACCATTGTGCACAGCAGGCTTAGAATCATAACCTTTCAATGACAATCATGCTTTATTGGACTGCTAGGCGGCCTGTGAAGTGGCTTCTTTCTCACTTTAGCCATCTGGTCGGCTACTTAGTATATGCCGCAGGAGTTATGAAATTGCAAGGCTTTTCTTGACGCTGGTGTGTGAAACGCAATGCGAGAGCAAAAAGTTTTAATGCTTTTTGTGCAGTATAATGGTAAAAATGCTTTATTTGCATTGAAATGCTGAAAAATATCTTGAGAAGTGACACATGAATTTAAGATAACCTCTTATTTCACTCATCAAAAAAAAAAAAAAAAAAAAAGCCTCTCAGCGAATTTTATGATGCATACAGTATGTGAAGTGCCGGCACGTAGTGAAATTTTTTGTGAGAAAAGCGCTCTACCAGCTGTTGCACATTATTGAAGATTACACATGCATTCCTTACAAACAGCTGTTATTGGGAAGTGGCTGACTGCAGTCGAGCGGTAGTATATGACCCAATTTGTTCCTGCTTGCAACCCACAGGAAAGCAACTCACGAATGCACAAACCTTAATGACCACTGCAGAGGTAGTCGCAACGCTCACATGTGACCACACTAACCTTATAGCTAGTGAGCACACGGTGGCCAACAGCAAAGTGCACTGTTTGATGAACAGTATGTGCTCAGTCTTTCATGTAAACTTGGCATGAAAGAACTGCTTTAGGACGCGGCTGCTTACATGCTTTTGAAGACTCCTTGAAGTTTCGTTACACACTTTATGACAGCACAGAATACATTGAAGACCACATAACCATTTGCATTTCTTTAAGTTTTTCTGTTCCAGCATGGCTCGTTCATTTGGTGTGGTGGTTGGTTGCAAGATAAATGTAACCCCACTTGATTGCAAGATAAGTGTAACCCCACCGCCAACAAATGCTGCCACAGAGTTACCTTGCCCCATTTAGTGGAGCAGCTTAGGCAGCCTGCATTTGCGTCTTGCTGCCGTAACAGCTGACCCAGCCCGGCTTTCTAGTTTCGGTTGGTGACCATGTTTTCTGGGCTTGGGAAGGGGTGCTTCTTATTGCTGGAGAAAGTGTGCGAGGAAATTTCTAACTGTTGTACTTCGTTTGTGTGTACATATGGTGACAGAGACTAGTGTCTTAAGGTGGTTGTCCTCTTTTCTGCAGGAGGCTTACATAATGGCCAGTGTGGACCACCCCAATGTTCTGAAGCTGCTGGCAGTGTGCCTGACATCACAGCTGATGCTGGTCACTCAGCTGATGCCCCTCGGATGCCTGCTGGACTACGTTCGCAACAACCGCGACAAGATTGGCTCCAAGCCATTGCTCAACTGGTGCACCCAGATAGCCAGGGTAAGCTCCTTCAAGGTACGATCCTGCACAAAAGTGGAGAGATCACACGAACCACCGTGGTCACCTTTTTCCCTGTATGAAAATTCTTGGCCTGATGGAAGTACTCGGGCAAGCACGTAAGGCGGAGCACCCTATGCATATATCGAAAGCATCCTCCACACCAGCGGCAACCACTGGCATGCAGTTTTGTTAAATTGCGTGCTCTCTCCACTTTTGCGCATGGCTGTACACAGGTCAAATCCATCCTTGCAAGTGAATGGCAGTGTGCCTAGCCCCAGAGATGACAAAAATTTGTTATCATATATGTAGTTCACGTTTGAAGATGACTGATGGCAGCAGTACTGGCATTTGATATTTCTGGCCTCGTGAGAATTACATGATCAGTAAAAGCATCCTCTTCTTATCAGACCAGTGTAAACTGTAGGTGCAGGCCAACTTCTGTATAGTATTCTCGGTGCCCCTCAGATGCTCCGAAGTTTAGTGGCACATGTTAAGAGGAGTTGTTAGCCTATGCTTGGTGGCTGTCTCTTTGCAGTTCTGTGGAGAAAGAACATTTCGGAGTAGGAAACTACTGGACCGATTTCTGGGAATTTAAACTACAGTCGCTGCCCGTTTCTTTTCGTACCTAGTGGACCCTGGGAAATGGTCCAAAGAATGAAACACTCCAGAAAATCCATGAAATCAAAAAAGAAAATCGGTTTTCTGCAAAAAATCAGCTTTGCAAATCAAACTTTACCGCTTTTCATGTTTCATTTATATGCCAATAGTAGGGAGTTACAGCGTAGCGGGATGTGCTAGTGTGAACAGCGTCCGCACGCTGCCCATGCGCATGTGCTAGCGTGAGCTGATACGGCGGACATGGCCGTCAGTGCGCGCGTGCTGATTTGTGCTGAAACATTCGTCGTGCCACCAGGAATTATATAACTCACTTAAGGCGGTCGCCGCATGCGCAATGGTGCCCTGTGTCACAGAAGTGGAGCGGGCTAAGCTGTAATCACCAACTTTTTCCAGTTAGAATATATCGGCCAGTTATGCTTTCTTCCTAACCATGCCAATTCACAATGTACTGTGACGCAGCTGCTGGTCATGCTCATGCCATGAACGGATGCACATACTGCACAAAGCAATAATATTCAGTTTCCATGGTTAATGACTGCAGCGAAAAGCACGAGATGGAAATCACTGGCAAAAAGCGAGAAGAGCGACTCATGGCGGAAGGTGTTCCCATTTCATTTTTAGACTGATTGCATGTTCTTTGTAGGCTACCGTGATGACAAAAATGAGCATTCCCTTACTGCCACTGCCTCAAATCAGAACGATGAACAGAGAGCCAAGCTAGTCAGTCTGAATGATTTTGCTTTGTCTAGCTTTCGCGGCCACGCAAAACCAGTTGTTATTGACAATGATGCTCGCTCGCATGTATGTCATGCCGAAAAAAAACGAACCTTTGGCCAAAGAATAAAAGTATCTCCACAGTTTTTCTGGCACCATATGTGCCCAAAAAGTCGTAACATTTGGGCACTATAGAGTTCGAGATATTGGTCATGAAAATTTACACATTCTAATGTGGTGCTTGACAATTCCTGAATGAAGTTCGAAATATTGTTCATGTCCGAATTATTGCAGTCCAAAAAAAACCGGTCAAGTACTGCATAAAAGAGTAAGGGATAATTTGTCACTGATGGAAGTGGTCGCTATATTAACTACCTAAATTATTAAGCCAGAAACCCACGTAAATGTTTGTATATTAATACTTTTGAACTTCCATTTTGCATTTGTGCATCACCAGCACATAAACTGATACATTTGCATGTGCTGCCCATTTGTCTATTGCAGTATTCATTTCAGATAGAACTGAAATAAACTGTTTTAATTGTACCTTCGAAAAAATAGTGCATACGACATGAAGTCACATTGAAGAAATTAATTTTTACTTTGTCTGTAGATACGAACGTGAGACGTAATTTCTTAGGCACCTGTTTGTGTTTCCTTTTTCCTCAGGGCATGGCTTACCTGGAAGAAAAACGCATGGTTCACCGTGACCTTGCCCTGCGAAATGTGCTGCGTAAGTTTTCTGAGCTTGCCTTATTTCTGAAGGAAGATCTCTGCATGTGCTTCCTCTTCAAGAGACTCCTTCAAAGAGATGTGGTATTTTTCAATAGTATAGATCTCATGCCATATCTGACTGCATTTACTGTTCCTTCAGTGCATTGCAGTGCAATTTTTAAATCTTCCACTGTCTTCTTCGATCCTTCAGCCGCTTTCCTGTACAATGTAGGGTGCGCTTACAGATTTGCATTGCATTTTTTTCCAGTTCAAACGCCTGGCTGCGTTAAGATCACGGATTTCGGTTTGGCCAAGTTGCTGGACAATAACGAGTTTGAGTACAAGGCAGCTGGGGGCAAGGTATGGGATATTTTTTTTCTATTGTCTTAAAACTGCTCCTTCGTGGAAGCAAGTTGTGAAATGTGACAGTGCATTTCTTTTCTTTGCCTTACACTTGTTTGCATTCTTTTTTTCTTCCACAGATGCCTATCAAATGGTTAGCCCTAGAGTGCATACAACACCGCATCTTCACACACAAAAGCGATGTCTGGGCATTTGGTGAGTGGTCATCCTATTGCTTCTTGTGGCAGTTTTCTTTTCCGGTTTCTGTCATGGAAGAAATGTTTCGTGTGATGTCCTGATTGAAATAGTCTTTCCCATTTGTAATCGGAATGTGCAAGCTAGCATGTCATCAGACCAATACGAGTACAAAGTTTTACCATGTCTCTATTGCAAGGAGCACAATTTTTGTAACTTAAATGATTTTTTTGTTGCTTCTTATCAAGCATGCAATCATAGCATATTTAAGTACCTGTTAGATATTTTACAGCTGTGCGAGACTTTCTAGTTGCTATTTTCTTGCTTTGATTGCGAGCATATCCCACGCGTAGTATTTGCTTAATTTTTGCAACTTCTTGCTGTTGCTTTTTTAATTAACCATGCTGTCAAGTTGTTGGCAAATACTGCCTTAACACTGCAGTGTATTGCTGCTACGGTCTATATGTTAGCAGACTACAGTGTATTGTGATTCTGTGAGGAATGTGCCAATGCAAGTCTTTGGTGACTTTTCCAAAATTAAACATGGGTGGTTGTTTGCTTCCAGGTGTAACTGTGTGGGAACTGCTCACGTATGGCATGCGGCCTTACGAAAACGTGTCTGCGAGAGATGTGCCTGACCTTCTCGAGAAGGGCGAGAGGCTCAACCAGCCGTCGATTTGCACCATTGACGTTTACATGATCATGATCAAATGTAAGTGCGCTCATCTATGCCTTTTGAAGAACTGTTTCTCTGTACATAGATTATCTTTAACTGTTGCTGGCGTTTTTGCTTGTTTCACTCTCCAACATTGAAGTTATTCGACAGCCAGTATGAATAAATTTTTGAATGTGTTCAGTTCTCAGGTGCCTCGTCATTCTATCTGCATAATTCATGATATGAAGCTTACTTTACCGATGTACTCCAAAAGAATAGTTGCAAACTATGCCTAGTGCATATTCACGTTACTTTTTACTCCTCAAGTGAACCTAGACTTTTTTTGTTTGGTGTCTAAAGTTTGTTTTGTGACCATGCATTGTCTTTGCAGGCTGGATGCTTGATGCGGGGTCGCGCCCCTCTTTCAAGGAGTTGGCTGAAGAGTTTGCCAAAATGGCCCGTGACCCGGGCCGGTACTTGGTCGTACCTGGTGACAAACTGATGCGGCTACCCAGCTACACGCCGCAGGATGAAAAAGAGCTCATCCGAAACCTTAGCATGCCCATGGAAGGCTCCGAGGTGATCATGGATGCCGAAGAATACTTGCAGCCCCGGGCACAGCCTAGCGTGCTCCTAGGGGCAGAGCAGGCTCCACCACCAACTCCCATCAAGGTAACTTGAACCAAATCAGTTATCTCTTAATTTGGTCAGTTTAATTTGTCATCAATGATGGTAATTTATGGACTAAAGGTAATAAATTCAAAACATAAATGTCTCGATGAGCTGTGTGGTTCTCAGCATAGCTGTCCATATTTTTTACATAACAGGTTCCCAGGTGAAAAAAACATCTCCTGCTGGATTATGGAACTGTGTGTCCAAATTATCCAGCTGGAAAACTGTTCACCAGCAGGGAAAAAGCAATTCCAGCAGGAATAACATCGATTTCCTGCTGGATTATGGAACCGGAAATCATGTCCAGCTGGAAAATTTCCACCTGGAAAAACTCTAGCTAGAATCTCATTCTTTTCAATATGGAAAATGGCAATCCAGCTACAAATTTGGCAGGAAATGTGCTTTTCCAGCTGAAATCGATACACCTGAAGAAAGCCTACCTGGTGTATATTTTCATGTTAGCACAGGTTTTGGGTAATTAATTTCCTAGTTAATGCTTCTTATCTATTTTGTTTTACAATTTTTGATATTGTAAATGTTGTTATTCAGTTGACATGGACATTATTACTCCATATGAAGAACACCTGTGGTAAAAACACAATTATGATGCTGTAAGTTGTTAATGCATTGGCAGACTAATGGGTAGGATGAAGAATAATACTGGACGTCCTTACCCATTTTACTTCTGAAGCACGTGCAGCTCAAGGGTCATTAGCCCACTGTCATGCATATCAAAAAAGCTTTTACTCTGTCATATGCAGCTTGTTAGGCCTAAAAGGGGATGCCGTAATCCAGAAGGCGTCGGAAAGATGTGTCTAAAAAAAACAATGGTGTGATTTTGAATCAAATTGTGACTCGACCATTGTTCGTGCAGTGTTCAGGGTGGTGTCATTTCATTTAGCATTTATTTGCTAGTCAACTTGGGGGCTAGTTTGCATAAGTATGCATGGTTGCATAGGCCTTCCTTTCCCCAAAATCCAAAACAACTAAATATGTTTAGCACTTTGCTAAACTCTGTGCCAGTCTCTCAATACCAAAAGTTTGCGGAATGAAAAAGCAGTGCTGAAGGCACTATTGTTTCTACTCTTAAAGTGAAACTTAAGTCTTCCCAATTTTTGAAAACAGAATGCACCTTTTATTTTTTTGTCATACATTCATATTCATATTATCATACATTCGTCAAAAAATGATAGACATCGTAGATAGTGATTATGTGAACAGCATTCAGAAACTTTGCAAAGTCTGTAGTTTCCACTGTAGAAATCGCTTGCTTACCTGTGCTATTCCTGGCTTCATTTTCAGAAATTTATGGATGACCGTGGATTTGAGGAAGATCCCACCATTGGCGTTCCCAACCCAGCAGAGTTCTTCCCTGCCAACATGGTGCCGCACCCCGACATGAATGGCGGCTGCCACGCCAACGGTATGAACCCCCGCGGCCGAGAGAACAGCCTCAACCAGCGCTACTGTTCTGACCCGCTAAAGCTTCTGGGAAAAGATGCCGGTGTGTCCCACACTCTTTCTAACTGGACCAGTGGCATGCTTTGCTTGCATTACATGCATGCCATGGCTAAGCCTACTCTGTAGAACCTTTAGTGCTGCAGTTTTGTGAAACTGCTACCATACCGTGTGGAGCTTGCTTTCATATTAAAGTGGTAGCTGTGAACATGGGCTGTCAGCTCTAGTTACGGCAGTTTGTACAGACTGCGGTTTAGTGTGTGTTGCTGATCAAAACAGCTCTGCATGCTTCTCTTCTCCTGCATGAAAGTGCCTCTGAAAAAGTACACCCTGTCCACATTTGTCAACCTAAATAAGCTTAAACCAGTGTGCATGTGCAAAGTGGGTAGTTCATGTTTTTTAGCTGTCTGCAATGCTCGCATTGTTGGTAGCCATCGCTGCACTTGTGCACAGTGCTTTGAGCGTCGTTAAACGGGCTCTGTTACCCTTTGCATGTTAGTTTGCTTTCTCGCAGCTCATGAAAAGCAAATTGTCTGGAGTATAACTGGCTATTGTGGTGTGCTTTTGCTGATTCGAGCCTTAAATCCTGCTGACGTGACCGATGGGGCCCAAAAATGAATCGTAATGAGGTTTGATGCTTTTTTGGAAGGGTTTTTCGTTGTTACAAGAATTTTAAAATCTATGTAGCAGACGACATGTGCACCTGGTGGCGGGTCGCGTAGTTGGGCAACTTACTAGATATAATTTCGAAACAGGCACTCGAGAACTCTCCTCAAGCCAGGCCTATTTTGACTGAATGAACTTTGAACGGCATATTGTAAAAAGATGGAACCTATTATGATCGAATGGACTTCGGACGGCGTTTAGTAACAAGATGGTGGCTGAAACATGTCTTGAGGTACTAGATTTGTTACGGGGAAGAAGTTTCTATAATGTCTTCTGAAGTTGCCATGCTGCAACATTGTGGGGCCATCGAGGGAACAGACTCGCTCGGTTGGCAAGAACACACGTGTCCTATGCGCTTCAGAAGTGCAGAAAACGAGCAAAACAAACTATAGGCCGTGCTGGCAGTTGGCTTTCTTTTACAGTGCTGTAGTTCATTAAATTGTATCTTCGCGTCGCTTCCAATATCTGCATATAATGTGTGCCCACTTGCTGAGGTTTCTTCAAGCAGCAGAAAGCTGCCAAAATGCCACAACTACAGAATGCAAGGGTCCGATTGAGTCCCTTTCTATGTACAACTGTAATGGCCACCCTTTTTTCCAGTTTTGGTTTGTAAAATGGTAGTTTTTCCATGCGATTCTGTGGGGTTTTTGTGGGGTTTAAAGGGGGAACGGTATTCCACCCCGCTCCTACTCCGCAGGTGCAACGTTCTCGCTAGCGACCCGCGGAGGGGAACAAAGGGACAAAGGACGGGGACGACACATAGTTAATACTCGAATGCTATTTATTGCACTTGCAAATAATACAGAGCATGCCGGCTAGCTATACATCAACAAGGTTTTCCTTGGAAGGGCAAGGCTACGTAAGAAGGGCTTTTGACTCACCGGCTGGGGAATGGGGGTGCGACTTCGGCGGCGGACATTTGCACGCGCCGTGAATATGGCGGCCGGGATCTCCCGTGCGCGCCGCATTCTTCGGACGAAGCCATACCACGGCGTTTGCCGCGGGAGGCGGCAATAGCGTGCGGTATTTACCGGTCGCTTCGCCGTTGGGAACCAGAAGATAGGCGGCCATGCACAGCGGGTCCTCCCGTGTGCGCAGCGTACTCCGTGCCCGCTATCCCCCGGCATTTGCCGGGAGAGGCGGCGGGAGACGTCCGCTCTCGTTGCCGGCTGGATCCAGAATCTCTCTCTCGTCTTCTCGCGGGAACCCGCGTAGACGTCTTGGCGGCGCACCCATCGCTGGTCTCCTTCCCCCAAGGGGGGGTATTTACCTCCTCTCCTAGCCGGCGCTGCCATGAAGCTTGTTGGGGTGGTGGTGGTCGGTCGCGGCGAAGGGGGAGGAAACTGGTTTTCCACAATTCCTGAAACACCCGCTTCAGTTACAAATGCCATATTTTGTTTTTAAAGCTCTCTCATGACATGTTACTAAGGAGCAGTCCTTTTATGGAGCGAAAAATTTTGTTGCAGGCTGCTTTTTAATGTGCAGTTCTTGGCCTTTCAAGAACAAAACTTAATGGTGATGACATAATGCACAAACAGTGTGGTACTTCCTTATCACAGCGCTGAATATTATTGCAAGGTGCGATGCTTGCTCATTTGCATTTTTTTTAACGGTGCTGAATTTTGTTGCAGAGGAAGGAGATGACGACGCCTTCATGCACAATGCGGCGACACTTCCCAAGGGTGTTAAGCCAAGTGACGTACGCATGTCCCTGCCTGTCGATGAGGATGACTACTTGATGCCCTCACCTCGTTCCAAGGGACTCTCAACCACCTACATGGACCTGATTGGGGACAGTCGCTACTCAAATGGTCAGTGTTTTCATGACCCTAGAAAAGTTCATAAAATAAAACAAGGTGAAAATAAAATAAAGTGTACTATTGCCGTTCTCGAAGGAATAGTGGAATAAAGTTAATTGTGTCCGTGCACATGCATTTTTGTGATCTGCTAAAGAGGGTAACGTAATGTAGACGTGCTAATTAGGGAGACAGCAATATATACGAATGCGAGTCAAGCGTATTTCGGCATTACATGGCTTGATGTGCAAAGATGACGCAACAGACAAGGACAGGACGGGGTGCCTAATCCTGGCCTCCTTGTCAGTTGTGTCGTCTTTGTTGCACTTATATGTAACTAATAGCATGACCCAACTAGCCCCGCAACACATATTGATGTTACCTTATCTTGCAATAATTTTAATGACAGTTGTGTATCTGGTGTGCTAATTAGTGTAGTTCTGTAATCAATGTTACAGTTGACGATTCGTGTGATATTATGCATCGTGCAGCTGGCAGTGTTGTAATGAGTGTCAAACATTCTGCATTCGATGATGTCACAGCACTTAGTTGCATCATGGAAGAAAGCGGGAAGCTTCCTAGCATCATGGGCAGTCACATGATGCTACATGGCCATGGGAGGTCTGTGACCTAGCATGTGGAACATCGTGGCAAGTGTACAGGTCCACTGTACTAGCACACCTATCGTGCAGTGTGCCACCTGCATCAGAAAGTTATCATGCGGTACAGAGTGCCTGCAAAACGAACCCACTAATGCTATTGCATCATACTATTAGAGGTGGTGTTTAAATGTTCCCTTAAATTTTAAAAGCTTGGCCTGTTCTTGAAGAGATACCAAAGACTTGTTTTATGTTATTTATTTGCAATACTGCCAGTCTCTAGTTGAGACCATAGAAGATCTAGTTGAGGTCATAGCATTTTATACCAAGTCCAATTATTTTGAGAAAGTGCACTTGGATGATGCTCTTTGAGTTTTCTAAAAGATGATGTTTGGCTAGTTTATAGCAAGGCAACATGGTAAAACTATGCTAATGCATGACAACAGTGGCAAAGAACAGGTGCCATTTTACAAACTAGCAACTGATGATGATTTGTATGTGCACAGTCTGCCATTTGTCAGTCAGCATAGAAGAAAATAGCTGAGAAAGATGGCATATAAACTTCTTCTTTAAGATGTGCCTCTGCATATTGTTTGGTTGTTGCGCTGCTAACTGTTAGTAGTACTGAAGTAGTACTGAAACAGGCAGTGAACTATGCAGAGTCAGAAGGGTATGTGTAAAAATGCTTGACAGATTACACTTCACTGATTGCTGTTACTTGTTGCTAATGCCTGCAGGTGTTGATGGTCTCGACCCCCGCCTCCAAGGCTACGGAAGCTTTGTGCCTGAATTCGCGCCTCCCAATGGTCAGCCTCCACTGCAGGGCGTCGACAACATCGAGTACCACCTCATGAACCGTAATGGGCCGACGCATCCGGTAGCAATGCAGATGTCACGTGATCCCGGTCCCCAGTATGTCAACACCTGCCCTCTGGGCTCTCCCACTGCTGTGCCACCCCAGCAGCCTGGCGTCACGGTGACTGGCCGTAAACAGCACAGCTCGGATGAAGACACTGACGACCACGAGTATTACAATGACTACGACCGGCTGAAGCGGGAACTGCAACCGCTCAACCATCGTAGCCGGAGTGAGACAACGGTCTAGGGACAATGGAGTCTAGCTGTGTGTGTGTGGTCGGAGCGCATCGCTGTGGTCATCATGGATGCCACCAGGCTGGGAGCAGCCTTGCTTTGCTCGGTGATGATCCTGTCAAGTCAAGCTGTCTGTTGGCATGGCATTCAGCTGCGTAGACCAAAGTGGCGCAGAGGACAGCTGAAAAGTTTACAATTTTAGAGCCCATCTTGATAGAGACTTTCCGGTTAAGTCATCCATTGAGATTCTTTTGCAGTTTGGAAATTTACAGGCGTAATTCAGCATTTCCGATTCGAAAGTATTTATTGTGAGACTTAGTGGGTAGACTTCGCATTTTTTTTTTTGCCAGAAGTCGCTGAAATGTCACAATTTCTATAAGAAATGTGTTGTGACAGCCTGTATTGTGCAACTGTTCTGAAAAGCCATGAAGGCTGCAGAAAGATAAATGCACATTGCTCTTTGGCCAACAGTGGTGAAGAAGATGCTTGCTGGAGTATAAGTGCAGAAAAGAAATACTAGACAGGCTACTGTTTGCAAAGGCTATAACTACAGGTAGCAAATAGTCACAAGAGCAGAAGGAAGAAAAAAACAGTTCGTCTTGAAGAAAACAAAAACCCTGCTTTTTGAAACTGCAGCTGTCGGCAGAACACAAAAATGTGTTCGTGCAAAAGATTGAGTGATCTCAATTGTGTCGCCTATTAAAAAATAGTAGCTGGCTCTCTGAAAGTGGGCAACAGTGTGCGACTAGGAACTCTATACCCGAGTGAAAGCTTTGCACTGACAACACCTCCAAAACTGCCCCCTATTCTCTCTGGTCTCTTCAAGTCGCCTTCTGAAGGCTTCAGTGGTCAGTGCGGACTGTGACCGGTGCAGACTGTGTGCGGTAGCGTGGAACTTTGGCAAAACATGTGAAGAGATGCTACCATGGGACCAGTTATCAACCCCGGGAACTTGGGAAGTTTTCCACGTGCTATTTATTTTTGTAATACACGGGACACTGTGTGAAGACGGAGCCAGGTGTCTTCTCCGAGAACAGTGGTTCCGTTATTTTTTGTGTTGTGAAAGGTCACGAAATTTCGATGCCATTTGGTAATGTATATAGTATACATAACTTTGGTGCATTTTTTTTTTTTCTGTTCATTTTCTTGAGAAACATGCTTTTTATGTGCGAGCTGTGCCTAGAACATTGCTACTCTTCTTTTGTCCCCATTTACTTGCCACATTGCGCTGCTGAATAGCTGTTCGTTGTTCTTGCTGCCATCCTGAAATAGTGGGGCTGTCCTTGTCTTATCGCTGAATTAGCAATTTTGCCTTCATCGCCTAACGACATGAAATGCTGCATGTAATGCGTGAGCTTTCAGTATTACAACTCATCTGAGTGCCATAAGACATTGCTATCACTTCACTAACTCGCGCGACAATTGGTTTAATTACCCTTTTAATGTTTGACTGCATAAAAATTGTTGAGCACTTACTCGATTTTATAGGTGTTTTTAGTGGAGCGATATTAAAGGCTTCCCTCACAAGGACTGCAAATGTGCATACATAAGCTGGAAGGATGAGGCTTGTGAAGATTGTGTTTTTAGTCCAAATTATTATTTTTTTGTCCATAATTTTTTACTTCGAGCAAGGTTTGGTTCTCCCGTTTCTCCTTTTTTGGGGGCGTACCTGGATAATGCTACTCGAGCAGCTTAACAGCATGCTTGAATCACTCTAGTGGTTGTGACTATTGTGTAAAGAGTGCATTCTGAAGCGATTGAGTGCAAAGAATGACTCATTTTTGTTTGTGTTTGAAGCTAACCAAACATTTTGCAGAATTTTTTCGAAAAAGATTCAAGGAAAGCATGTTTTCCCTAGTTTTTTAGCAACATGCATGCTCATTGTGGAGCTCTCTGTGTGTCTTACAGAAATTGCAGGCAGAGTTTTAGACGCGGTTTTTATATTGGCTTGAGAATAACGATGCAGCGTTGAGAATTCTCTAGTGTGGACAGCTTTAAACACACACAGACACGAAAAGAAAAAAAAAAAACAGGTGAAAAGTCGAACACTGCATGGATATACTGATGCAACTACGAAGTAACACCACTATTTCTCCTCTAGTTTTGAGCTACACTCATTAAAACTTGAAAAACTTGTTCAACACTTCCTCATGACTACTGTAACAGCATGTTTGTTACTACATTGCTGCTACATTTTACCTGTATATACGTACATTTGACAAGTTCTCTACCAGTCTCAACAGGAAGGCTTTGCAGGATAAACTGTCCTCATTAGGCTCGGCTAGCTGCATGTGACTGCATGTCTTGTATGTATATGTACAAAGTGTGTTTTACTGTTGCCTGTCAACCTCGCAGGTGAATTTCAGTTTATACATAGTCCCGCATAGAATGCTTGAGGGCACATGCCTAAGGCAACAGCTCCACATGTGGTTATAGTACCCTCGAAGAAGAGAGTGGAAAATTTTAAAGATGAGAGATGTATTTGCTATATGGTGCATTAATAAAACTACTGGTCCAAAAAAAAAAAAATTGTTTGCTCGTTTGTAGGCTTTCCTATCAGCTGTGGCCCAGTGCTATAAGCTGTCATAGGAGTCTTACATTTTGCACAAAAAACTTGTAAAATGCTAGCCTTTGACGTCTATGGCTTGCATAGAAACACTTATGTTACTGCTTGAATAGAAGCTAGAGAAAACATTGTGCACTGTACAGTGTAAACTAATGCACTCCTCTCGGTCAAGATAACTTTATTTGTGCCTTGTCTTAACACACAATTGGTGCCATTTACTATGACACGCGTGGTTAATACCCAAGTGGACCGTGTGCAAAAAGCACATTTATTTTCCTTGTGTGGTGTCATGTGAAGTGGAAGACAGCGTCCCGGACTCTCTGCCCACAGGTGTACATTGCTTCTCCTGAAGCCACAAACAAATGTTCCAACACTTCAATAGAGATTCAGAGCTGCACGCTGGCACGGTTTTTACCTGGAGATGCTTGAGCAGCCTTAAGGGTCCACAGCGCCACTTCACTTGGCGCAGTACTTGGAATGGCAAATTGGGCTTGTTGGTGATTCGTTATAAGTTAACAGTGCGCTCTTGTCGTCCTCTTGTCTAGTGTTCCCTTTACATTGTTTGCGCGGTTAACTTATGATGAACTGCTTACGTTTCTGGGCTGTGGTGTTGAATTGCTAAATTTTGTTGCAAAATGGAGGCAAAAATGCAGACAGCTGTGTATAGCTCTTATTCACTACTATAGGTAAGCTGACTTGCGGTTTAGTTAAAACTGACTTCACTAGATAAAGATGCCAGTTATCATAGAAAATGTGTTAATTAGTTCACTGCTGTTACTTACTGATGCCACATTTTTTGAAGCTGTAATGCACCAAGTCGGCCAGTATCGCTTTCCACTCGTCCACGATCTAATGGCAGACCACGAAATGCTTGCCTGTCCCGGTTAATTGTTTCAAGGCTTTTTTTCTTTTTTTTTTTATTCCTCCACTCGCAAATGCACAACTGCACGATTGTGTTTGAGCAAGTTTATTTGCATTGTCGTAGAGTTAAAATCAACTCGTTATTAGTGTGATATAGTTTAACATTCACGTTAACTGGGTTTGCTGTTTCGGTGCCTTATACTGACGAGAAGATGTCTGTGAACAATTGCAAGCATTACTCTAGTGTACGACTCGCACGTAATTTCACTTCCAATGAGCTCTTCTTCCTGATCATGCCAGCCATTTCGAAGCTCACCAATTGGGCTGTGCTGTCGTTTGCACGGTGGGCTCATCTGAGTCGTCAAACTAATAGCAGGCAAGTTTTGTTGCGCTTTATAAACACCGCCACATTAGGATCGTTTCATTTTATCCCTGGAAAATCTATAGTGCCTATCAAACCGTAGTGCCTGCATTTCAAGCATGATACATTATTTTTAAATCCTGCACGTACAGGGTCCTTCAAAATATGTGCGAACACGGCGAAGCGTTCGCACATATTCGCACAAATTCGCATATTCGCACATATTCGAAGCGTTCGCATGCGCACATAGCGTGCGCATGCGCCACATTGTTTCGATGCGCGACCGCGCTGGATGCGCTGACGCTCACGGAGCGCGGGCACGCTTCGCCGTGTTCGCACATATTTTGAAGGACCCTGTACATTGTCGTACATGCCAAAGAAAGAAACGGCAGCAAAGAAATGCTAGCTAGAGCATGACAACTAAGTTATCATGTGGTATAAGGAGTTTAGCGTCTAATAGTAGTATATGGTATGCCGTAGTGAAGGGCTCCGGAAATTAACAAATACCCGGGGTTTTTTGACGTGCGCTGACATCGTACAATACACAAACGCATTAATCTTCATCGAAGAGCGGCCATATAACTTCCGTGATCGAACCCATGTCTTCTGGCTCAGCAGTGAAGAGTCCTATCCACAGAACCACCGCTGGAGGACACAACACAGTTTCTCTATTTCTTTTATGTTTTGAACAAATATTAAGACAGTAGCGGCTGAGTACAAGTATATTCTATTTCGATGCTTTCAGTGTGTGTGACAGAGCTGTTTAGCCGTTTGAGCCAGGTCATAGCATGTAATGAAATTGTGTTGTGTCTCGGGCAGATACTAACAGCAAGAAGCTATTACGCTCAACCGTTTTGCATGGTGGCTTCTCTCTGAAATAAGGAAATAACAGTTTGTATTGCTAGTCGAATTGCAGACAGCGGCAAAAAATAAAAAAAAAATAAATATAACGGTGACTTAGGTACCAGTCTTTATTTTTTTTTTTATTTTTTGCGCTGTCTGCACTCATGAATTACCAACTCGCCGAAGCGTCTGTTATAGTCGGAGTTACACTCCTGTTAAGGAACGGCAAACGAAAGCCAAAGACGAACCACATGGTAGCTGAAAACATGCATGCAACCTCGCCGATCCGGTTACATCTCGCATCATGGAGTCCAATCCGAAATTCTACACTCTGATACTCAAAGTTAAAAAAGAAAAAAGCGAAACGTGTGCATTTATTACATGCGAAGGGCAGTCCCAGAAAAAACAACAACAAAAAGAAACGCCATAGCTGCGCATGAACGGCGATTTACAGTTAGCAACCTAGTCCTTTGTATATTGCGTCAACGAAAGAACAGTGAGCTTCAAAATGCTGTAGTACTCGCTGGAACAGAGACACATATGAGTAGTGAAGCACAACATACACTTACATGTATAAGTGATACAGCGCGTTAATGACAGCATTGAAGAACGATTGCTCACAAACACGTATTCAACGCGAGAAACCCGCGCATGACCCACAGTCCTGCAGTACCTTTTCCGCGCGCGCCTGACATATGTTGCCTGGAGTCGAAAGCAGGAGCGCGCTAGCAGCCTGCGCGTGAGGGTAAAAAGATCTGATCTGTAACATCTAGCTTGTTTTACATTGTGAAAGACTGCCGCCGAGTCGCACTCTTGGCATCAAAACAAAGGCCATCAGTGCAAACTGGGCCGTGTTGAAACAGCGCCTGAAAAAAGGCCTTACAACCGCTGGCTTGAACAAACTGACCAATGACATGGAGAATAAACAGACTATATGCTATGGATGTGGATTTGCCTATGCCTTCTGTTGGTTCCTTATCTGCTTGACAGGCGTGGATGACGATGGGAATGGCGGACTACATGATGAGACGCATTGCTGTGTAACGACCCTTCCCCCCCCCCCCCCCCCCCCTCCCCCTGGAAAAAATTCGCAGATATCCCATACACCCAAACCTGCTTTATATTTAAGGCAGGAACTAGAGCTATGCACGGGTTCGGTCCGGCCCGAAAGCCCATACCGGCCCGGACCGCGGACCGGCCGCTCGGAAGTTCTTTCACCGGGGCCGGGTCCGGGCCAGGTATATTATCTCGGGTGGGCCGGGCCGGGCCGGACACCCTGATCACGAACACATGCAACATCTGCGAAAGTGCTAATATGGCCACAGTGCGATAAGCGTCTAGAATATGCACAGCATTTTCCCACGCGCGAGCTTCCGAGTTATTTCTCGGCGTCAATCCGCCTTTCCTCCCCGCTAGTTAATTCTACGTATGTCCTGTGCTACATTCATCAAATTTGTCATTTCAAAGGTGGCAACTCATTTAGGAGCTTGGATAAACTTATCACCATTATTTTCTTCTTTTTCATCTCTTCAACTGCAATTATAGCTTGACAGTCCGGGTCCGTTCCTGAAATCTAAGCACCGGGTCGGGCCGGGCCGGGCTCAGTCCTGTCGAGTTAATTGGGCCAGGCTGGGCTTGGACTGAAAATTTCAGTCCGTGCACACCTCTAGCAGGAACACGGCCAGCATGAATTTGTAAACAAAACAGCACCAATAACTAGTCAAAGCCAAAAATCAGTAGTTCCGAAAAAATGTTTGCCCATTGTTACTCAGCTGTCGTGTGTATGCATACGACGTATGTCCAGCGAACATCCACTGTCTAGTTTGTTCTCAGTTCTTTTCTGTCGGCCACTTCACTGCATGCAAGGAGCTAAAAAGATGGGTTAGTTGCATTGAAGTCAAGCTGGATGGCGAATGTTAATGAGGTAACATTAAGCCATTTAAAGGAGCTAACATTTAAGTAGTAACCACGTGAAGCGACAATCCTTGGCGATGCGTCGTGCCATGACTACGCGCTAACGCCTGTCGTTGCCACTAGTGCACACCGCAGAAACGACGGGACTCGGCAACAGAGCGGCGTGCTTTCAGCGTTGCTCTGCGTTCTGTCTAAGGAAGTACAGTTAGGTTAATACTCCATTTCTAACACTTGACAGCATGAAGTATGATATAACACTGATGAAATTGCATGTAACACATCGGTTTCTAATGAACACACCAAATTGGTGTGTGGTGCGCTCCTACGCCTCGATGCAGACTTGCATTGCAAGTAGTGACTTCCTCCTGCTCCTTTCGAAAGTTAACAATATTTAGCCGCTTTAAAGTCTTCATCTTCCCTTATTACCCTACCAATTAACTGACTTGATGCCCTCGTATATGCATGGACGAAATGAAGTGATCGTCTGCAGGATCTTCCTTCGTCTTAACGGGATTATAAAAAAAAAAAAAAACTTCACAATTGCAAAAAAAAAAAAAAGAAAAAAAAAAGCCAGAATGGAAGTTGAATATCCCAAAGCCTTCTGCGATTGCCTGCCTCGCGATCTGATTCCGGGCAACATGCAAAATTTGCTAAAAACCCAGAACCTGAGCGACAGCAATGAGCGGCCGTGGCTTGGCGGTCCTCAGCCCGCCGTGCGATGCTTTCGCGCGGCGTGTCGTCGCCAACTGTCTCCTCGTGCGGTTACCGCTTAAAGCAAGCATTTCAGAAGGATGATGTGATTGAATGCTCAAGTAACCCTGTTGCAGTGATTAGGTGGTTAGGGTGCTCGACTGCTGAACCCATGATGCAGGATCGAATTCCGGCTGCAGTGGGCACTTTTCGAAGTTGGCGAAAAGCAAGACGCCACTGCGTTGAAAGAACCCTAGGTGGTATAAATTTCTGGGGCCCTCCACTGCGGCGTCTCTTATAGCCTGAGTCACTTTGTGGAGTTAAGCCACATAACCAACCACTGAAGTACGTTTTGAAAGCATCTTAGTGTTGCAAATTTTCATTATGGATGACTGTGCCTCTTTTCTCCACTCTCTATATATACCTATTTTATGTGTGCCAATTTTGGGTTTGCAGGTTCATTGGGTCGAACCTGTACATCGACGAGGGAAAGCTTCAATTTATCACAAGGAAGAGAAATAAGGCAAAAGTGAGGCAGGAAATGGTAACGCGATATTTCTGGACACCTGCGAAGTTGAGAGAACGAAGCCTCCCAACGTTGCAGAAGGACTGCAGGCAATGTTCCGAAGACGCCGGCAACCCCTGAGAAAGTGACGGCAAGAATGACTAAGTTTCGTTATATGCTTGTTGCTGAAGTGAATGTTAAAATTAGTAGTGGCAGATCAGGAGACTGTAATTCTCATGACCTTAAACACCATTTTTCTTCCATTACTTAGGCATATATTCTATATTTAGATCTAATACAAAAGGTGGTCACAGAAAACCCGTGACGTGTCGACTGCCAAAAGGATTTCGAGCCATTGGGGATATTTTTGCAGAAGTCAGTCGCGTGGGCCATCAGAAGGAAATGTAGGAAAATAAAATTGCATAAATTACGCGAAGCTCTATGTTGCAGTCCATGGGACCAGGGCATCACCCGCTTTCTTTTGTGCAGGGTGTACTCTTACACCAACACCCTCTTCACTAAGGCCCTTCCGCGTATTTGGGTTTGCTCGGTACGGTGGCTCCGCAAGGGACAAAACACGACCTACTGTATGACAAAACGACAGAAGAGCCGAAGAAAGCGTGCTGTTCCGACTAGCATCTACCGCCCCCAGGAGCCGAGCAGCCTAGCGATTAGCGGCGCATGCTTTTTCAATGGGCGTCATGCTGGACGCGGCACTAGCTTGAGAAAGCCTATACTACTACTACTACTGCTATTGGTATTATTATTATTATTATTATTATTATTATTATTATTATTATTATTA
>JAJIZL010000120.1:862593-897315 GCA_023969395.1 Amblyomma maculatum | reverse complement strand
CTACTACTACTACTACTACTAATAATAATAATAATCATTAGCAGAGAAATATTACTTTGTGTGTTATTATTATTTACTAGTAGTAGTAGTAGTAGTAGTAGTAGTAGTAGTAGTATTATAGGCTCTCTCAAGCTAGTGCCGCGTCTAACATGACGCCCATTGAAAAAGCATGCGCCGCTAATCGCCGTTGCTTTCGGCCGCCTGGCATTCCCGTTTAATCTGTCGCCGCTGCTTATTATATTGACACCTAGGTGCGCGTCTGTTGCAGGTTTTTTGCGTTCGGTAATTTATGGGAGCTTGACTAACACTCGAGCCTTTTTTTTTTTTTTTCGCACCACTGCGTTTTCATTTTTCGGTCCGCAGCTTTTTTGCGCTGCACTTTGAATATGATCGTTTCTCATTTTACAAAAGTTGTTCAAAGTGACGTTTGTTGCGGCACGCACTACATGCCGCACTAGAGTTTCTGGTGTGTGACCATTCTTACAGGTTTCCAAGGCGGCATCTCGCAGAAATGAAATTCCTACGGGGCTAGCATGCCACCGGATTTGTATCATCATTTCACCCGCCACCGCTTCGGTGGTGGACAACGGCATGGCCCTGCGGGCCTGGTTCAAGTAAGCTGCGCAATTCAAGTAAATAGGTGGTACGGCATTGGACACCAGATGAAACCTGTCACTGTCAACTGTCAAAGTAATTCCTGTTGCTGCATCAAAGTGTGATAGCTTCTTCATTAGGTCTTTCTTTTGGAAGTGAAGTTCACAAACTTGCGCAATGTATGAAAAATACGTAGTCACTTATTGCCGGTATATGGACACACTATTACATAATTTGCGTGTTATTAAGCAGTCCAGCACAGTACTACATACTTCTGTTCATTATCCCTGGCCTGGTCAAATCCACTAAAACTGCCAGTCTTTTCACGTAAAACATTTAAGCACTACCTGACCTTCTGGTCGAGCACGTGGGACATGAGGACGGTACGGCATAAACTTCAGTTTCTCACCATTGAATGCACGCTGGATGTGAAATACTTCCGCGGGAAGACTCTAATCCACGATTCATTTCTTGGAAGAAGGCAGCAGAGCATGTAACAACACACAACATAAGAAGCGCACACATACACAAGGACGACGCTTCATTCCTACTGGCATATCGGCTGTTGTTGCGGCGCGCGTCTTTCTCTCCCTCTTCATTTTCTTTCTTCTCTATTTTCTCTTCTGTCTGCACGAGGCAGGGGAGGTGGCTCAGCTACAGAGCCAGTAGCAGGCCCGTGCATTTTCTTTTCCTTCTTCCTACAGCCACAACAACATCGCACAGCACACGGACGCCTTTTCGTTTCTCCTCCATACAGTATCTGCCACACTTATTCTGTGGACCTGAACCGAGCGTAAGGGAAGGGAGGAGGGTGGGAGTTAAAGCGGAAAAAGAGAAAGGGGTGCCGTAGTGGATATGACGTCAAGGATGTGACGTCACGCAACCGGAAGTAGAGCCGAAAAAAAAGGGCATAGGAAGGGATTGGCGCACAATTTGAAAGTAGCAAAGACTAAACAAGAAGTGAATTAATGTGCGGTAAATTATGTGACGTCACGTAACCGAAAGTAGAGCCGAAAAAGGGCATAGAAAGGGATTGGCGCGCAATTTGAAATTACAAAAGACTAAAATGGGCAAAAAAGAATCACCAAGCAACTAGAAGCAACCAGGAGCAACCAACAGCAGCATTCGTGCTTTCGCGCATTACTCCAATGCAGATTCTGCAGTGCTCTTTAATTTTTTTATACACTGATACTTGGCATCAGCAGACAGTGGCATTCCATTCTGATCACTCTGACGCCTTTGAAAGCATTTTTCAGTTCTTTTAAATTTATTTCAAGCAATTGATCGATTAGGCACTATAATTTTATGAGCATAACCAAACTTTGGGTTTTTATTTTGAGTACTTTGACAGCTTTGAAACCCCCTTTTTCAATTTTACACCTTCGAATTTCGTTCTCCGCGCCGCGTCGGGTTAAGATCAGACTACTGTCCGGAGTACCCGGGTTCGATCCCGACCGCCGGCGCTGACATCGCACAGCACACGAAACGAAGTGGCGTCCGTGTGCTGTGCGATGTCAGCGCACGTTAAAGATCCCCAGGTGGTCGAAATTACTCCGTAGCTCTCCACTACGGCTCCTCTTTCTCTCTATCCACTTTCACTCCCACCTTCCTCCCGTCCCTTACGGCGCGGTTCAGGTGTTCACAGAGCAAGTGTGACAGATACTGCGCCTTTCCCTTCCTGTGAACCAATCAATAACATCCCGACCGCCGGCGGCTGCGTTTCGATAGAGGCGAAACGAAGAGGCGTCCGTGTGCTGTGCGATGTCAGCGTTGTTGTTGTGGCCAAAGGATTGATTGATTGAATGTCCTTTATTGAATGGGAAGGCTCATGGCCATGGATGGGGATAAAGGGGAGTAGACATAATCTTCATTGTTTAGGTCGTCACTCGAATCACATTGCTCTAACCAGGCCACTAAGCGAGCCATACTTGGCAAATATCAACTGTGTGGTAGAAGGAAAAGAAAATGCACGGGCCTGCTACTGGCTCTGTTGCTGAGCCACCTATTGTTGTGGTTGTAGGAAGAAGGAAAAGAAAATGCACGGGCCTGCTATTGGCTCCGTAGCTGAGCCACCTCCGCTGCCTCGTGCAGACAGAATAGAAAATAGAGAAAAAAGAAAAGGAAGAGGGAGAGAAAGACGCGCCTCGCAACAACAGCCGTCGTCCACCACCGAAACAGTGGCGGGTGCAATGACGGCCTACAACAGACAAAAATTCTGTGGCAGGCTAGCCCCCGCCGCCAGCGGCGGTGACCTACCTGTCCGAGCCCCATCCTCCGCTGCCTCGTGCGGACAGAAGAGAGAAAGTAGAGAAGAAAAATTGGTCTGGCTTAGCTTATGGTTAAGCCTAGGATGCGAAGCATACTAGCCTAAAAAATTAAACATTACCTGGCTATACCTGGTTAGCCATTCATAGACAAGACATTACCTGGCTATACCTGGTTAGCCATTTCATAGACAAGAACAACTCATGTGTTACTCTGCTTCTTCCTTTATTTTTCTCAAACCAATAAATACACTATGATGATCAGTAAAGTAATGGCTCTTTGTTTGAACATCGCTTATATCATATTTTCTTCTCCCGTTTCCGTGGCTGTTTGTAACTTGCGCTTTGCGGTCTGGCGAGCCGCCCTCTCCCTGGCCGACATCTCGCTGCTCAACTGACTCGTTGTTGTTATTGCGACTGTAAGAAGGAGGAAAAGAAAATGCACGGGCCTGCTACTGGCTCTGTAGCTGAGCCACCTCCGCTGCCTCGTGCAGACAGAAGAGAAATTAGAGAAGAAAGAAAAGGAAGAGGGAGAGAAAGACGCGCGCCGCAACAGCAGCCGTCGTCCACCACCAGCGATGGCGTGTGCAATGACGGCCTACAACAGATAAAAATTTGCTGCCAGGCCAGCCCCATCAGGGCAGAGCACCCCCTCAACTGACTCAACGAGTGCGTCGCCTTTTATACAATTGCGTGACGTCAGTATCTCCTAGCGGTAGGAGCGGGAGTTAGGCCGCCGGCGGAGGCTGCGCGTCCGCAAGCGAGCGCACGAGTTGAGCCTCAGCTTTCACAGCTGTTGTAACGTCATATCACGTGGTGCGCCGATGTAGGTCAAGTGGTAGCTACGCGGCCGCGCGAGGCGCAGCAAGGAAGAGCTCAGTTGTGCGGCTAGTATGCTTCGCATAAAAAAAAAAGAAGAGAGAAAGACGCGCGCAGCAACAGCCGCCGTCCACCACCTAAGCGATGGCGGGTGCAATGACGGCCTGCAACAGGTAAAAATCTGGGGCCGAATCCACGAGAGTTCGCTTTGGAACGCGTTCGCTTTCTCAATCGCTGCCTCGCTCCATTGGTCGCGTGCTGCCACCGCTGGCGGTGACGCCATTTCACGAAGGCGGGACCACGGATTTCGTTGACGTCACGAGACATGTCAATCAAATGAAAGCGAACGCGTTCGGTCGCTGTGTGTGGAACTCGGTAAGTGACGTTCGCTTCAGCGCGAGAATCATGCCGTACGTGCCCCCCGTCGCCGCGCTGTTGTTCGCAGTGCTCAGCGAATGTGATCGGTGGCTTCGGTGGTCGCGCGCACATGACGATCCTTTCGACATGCCTGACGATGCCTTCCGAAGGCCCTTCACACTGTCGAAGGGGCTTGTACGCGGGATATGCGAAGAGCTAAAACCCCACCTTGGCCCAACGAGGAAAGGCGCGCTCACAACAGAGCGGAAAGTACTCTGCGCGCTGCGGTTCTTCGCTACCGGAGGCTTCCAGGTGGCAGTCGCCGGTGAGCCGGACAAGTTTGGCCGTCGCTCAGGCAATCGTGCGTGTCGGCACGGAGAAAAACTGGGTGTCGTTTCCTCCGACTCCCGAGGAGAAGACCCGCGCCAAGGCAGAGCAACCGAGATGGGACCGCCCAGCAAAGCCGATTGGCTGTTCTCTGCCCCCAGCGTTCATCCCATTCTTCTCCCCCCAATGCCTACGTCAAATTGACGTCACGGCAAAGCCTAATCTCGTATAAAGAGGTTACAGAGCACTATAAACTAAGCAGAAGGGTCTATCCGCCGCCAGACCGTTCCCTCGGAAACGGGGAGGCAATTGCATGGAGGAGGCTACAAGGGGGCAATCATATTAGTCCCTTTTGGGTATATGCAACAATTTCAAAATATGAAAAGGATCTACATTGCATAACATGTGGGAGATGGGGCACTCTAGATCATATTATTTGGGAATGTAACAACAGCCCAGGAGCTAAAGAAAATATAGAGAGGCCTGGGTGGTGGTAACAACTTTTATTGCCACGAAATGAAAGGAATTATTTCGGGCTGGGGCGAGTCTAGGGTGGCCTCCAGTCGGGAGCGACCTCTTGAGCTCGCGTGACGAGGGCCAGTTGCGTAGTTTTCCTTGGGCTGGCCAACAGCTTGTCCCATTCCTCCGCTGAGGGAGCTGGCAAGAGTGTCTTTGGAGGGGGATTGCTGGCGCATTCCCACAGTATATGGTCTTGAGTGGCCTGCGTCCAGTCACCGCAGTGCCGGCATGCAGGGTTGAATTCTCCGTTTGTAATTAACGATAGTCGGTAGGGGCTAAGAATGGCCTTTGTTTGTAGGCGTCTGAGTGTCGTGGCTTGCGCCCGGTCGAGGTCGGGGTGAGGGGCGGGGTACGTGCATCTTAGCTCGCGATAAAAGTTTGTTACCTCCGCGTATGTGCGCGGTGCCTCCACAGGCGCGTCCGTTCCCGATAGATCTCCCGTCTCCCGGTTGGTTAAGCCTCGGGCTAGACGGTCGACCCCTTCGTTTCCGGAGTTACCCGCGTGAGCCGGAACCCATACGAGATTGATGTTGTGATTGAGAGATCGGTTGCGCAGAATTCGCGCCGCGAGTGCGCTTACAGAATTTTTGGCGAAATTTTGAACGGCGCTTTTTGAGTCGCTTAGAATAGTTTTGGTGTGGGGATCCGCGATGGCCAGTGCGATAGCTACTTCCTCTGCCTCGCATATGGAGCTAGCATGAAATGTTATAGCGTTAATGAAGGTTGACTTTGGAGTGGCCATACATGCCACGTATGCTCCGTTTTTGATGTGCTGAGCTGCATCCACGTACACTGCTTGTGGATCGTCCTCGTACTGTTTCTCAAGGGTCTGTGCCCTTGTCTTCCTGCGGGCATCATGTCTACCTGGTAGCATGTTTTTGGCTATTGGTTTAACAACTAGTCTACTAGTTATGTCAGCCGATAAATGGGATGTTGCGCACACCTCCTCAGTGGGGTGGATGTGGAGCTTGTCGAGAATTACGCGTTCCGCAAGGCTGCGTGACAGGCGGGTCACTTGTGCTGTCTTATGGGCTTCAATTAGTTCAGATAGTGTGTTAAAAATTCCTAACTGCAGTAGTCGATCTGAGTTAGCGTATACTGGTAAGCTAAGGGCCGCTTTGTATGCTGTTCTAATTATGCTATTAAGTGCATGTTCGTCCCTACGACGCAGATGATAGTACGGGCAAGCGTACATGATTCTGCTTATCATAAAGGCTTGGATAATCCTGCACAGGTCGGCTTCTCTCATACCCCTGCGACGTGTGGCAATGCGTCTCACCAGCCCACCTATCTGGTGCGCCGTGACGCGTAGCCGGCGTATAGCTTCTGTGTTCTGCGTATTATTCTGAATCAACATTCCGAGAACTCTGATCGTGGCTACCGGGGGTATCGGATGGTTGTCAATGTGTAACTGGATAGGTTCTCGAGAATCTGGCTTTACCTGTGAAGCTTGTTTGTTCCTTATAACTAATAGTTCTGATTTAGCCGGTGAACAGGTAAGGCCGTTTTCCTGCACATAAGACTGTACCGTGTCGATAGCTCGTTGTAATGAATCTGTAATATCTCCATCGGAGCCAGAATTGGTCCATATGGTGATGTCGTCGGCGTATATGGAATGATGTATGTGTGGGATATCATCTAACAGACGCGGGAGGCCGCTCATAACGATGTTGAAGAGAAAAGGTGAAAGTACGGCGCCTTGCGGTGTTCCTCTCGTCCCTAGTGTAATTTTGTCGCTAACTTTGTCAACGAAATGGAGCGTAGCCGTACGCGCATTCAGAAAGGCAGCGATGTAGTCGTATGTCCGTTTGCCTACGTGTGACTGTGAGAGGTGATTGAGGATGGAAGCGTGTGACACATTGTCGAAGGCCTTACTCACATCGAGTCCCAGGATGGTTCGCGTGGCTCTTATGCGATTTGTATCTAGAATGTCTTGTTGAATTTGCCACATAATGTCCTGAGTCGAAAGACCTGCTCGAAACCCAATCATGGACGGGGGAAACGTGCCTTCCGCATCGGTGTGCATAAGGAGCCTGTTTAAGACAACGTGTTCCATTACCTTCCCGAGACATGACGTTAGCGAGATTGGGCGGAGGTTTCCCATCTCGAGTCTTTTGCCCGGTTTAGGTATGAAAATAATTTTAGCGTGCTTCCATTCCTCAGGGACGCTGCCCTCTGTCCAGTACCTGTTGAAGAGGTCCGTAAGAGCCTCTACTGACTGGTCTTCTAAATTGCGCAACATCTTATTGGTGATGCAATCTTCCCCCGGTGCCGAGGTGGTGTTAATTTTGTTAAGAGCAGCCCTAATCTCTGCTACGGTAAAGACGCTATCCATGCGAGGATTATCCAATCCTGAGTACCCATCTGGCGTGGGTATATCCTGGGAGGTGTTAATGTATTTATCTTTTAAAGTGGTCATGAGCTCTTCGTCGGTGCCTTGGAAAGATTGCGAGATCCTATGTAGGTTCTTGTGGGAATCTGCCTTAGTTCTCGTAGGGTCCAGTAAATGTCTAAGTAAAAACCACGTGTTCTTGTTGCCCAGTTGCCCATTAAGGCGGTCGCAAGTCTGATGCCACTGTTCTCGGCTAAGTTCCCACGAGTAAGCCTCGATTTCCTTTTCAAGCCGGGTTAGCCGAATTTTTAAACGTCGGTTATGCTTATTTTTACGCCATCGAGCATGGATACTTCCTTGTGCTTCAATCATGTGCACTAGCTTAGCGTCCGGACTGGGGCTGCTGTCCTCAAGGGCAACAGTTTTTGAAGTGTTTGCGGCGTCTTGCAACAGACGCTCCGTCCATTGTCTTAAATCTACTATACTTTCCGCTGGCCTTTGCGAGCGGACATATCTAAAGGCGTCCCAGTTCGTGTGCTTCACTTCCTGGCGACGCATTTTGCAATGCGTAGCTCGGAAAGTGGTACATAGTACATAGTGGTCGCTTCCTATGTTTGTATTTAGGTTTTCCCATCTCGCATCGGGGATATTTCTGGCAAAGGTAAGGTCAGGGCACGTATCCCTGGTTACACTGTTACCAATGCGCGTAGGTTTATCAGGGTCGACGAGTAAGGTATGCCCTAGCGCCTGGGCTGTCTCCCATAATTTAGTTCCCTTTCTACTGTTAACTGAGTAGCCCCATTCTGCATGGGGTGCGTTAAAGTCTCCAACAGTCAGCAACATTCCATTATGAGCGGTTACATGCGCCTTACGGAAGAGTGTGGCTATTTTCGTGCTGTTGTCTTTAGGTGGACTATATACGTTTAGAATGTAAAGGGGAGATTCTGTTCGTTTGTTCGGCAGGATTTGTATAAATGTATGAGAGACCTCCGGTATTTCCAAATCTAATTGGTTTGCAGTTAGATTACGGTGTACAAGTGTAGCTGTGATCGGCCGGCACTCAGCCGACACTTTCTCATTGTATGCTGTATACCCTGCAAGCTTTACTTCTGTATTTGTCTCTTGAAGTGCTATGACTACCGGCCTGTTTGTTTGGGCCAAAACTGCATATTCCAGAGCCTTGCGCTTGGCTCGGAATCCCCTGCAGTTCCATTGCCACACTATAACAGGTGTACTAGCCATCGCGTATCGGGTAAGGTTCCGCTCGCGCGGGTTGCAATACGCTGGGTCGGAGAATGCTGCTGGGGGACGGACGCGCCGAAGCACCGTCAGCTGGGCGTGAGAATGCTGTGTTGGCGGGAGGCAAAGAGCCTGCATTTGGCGTTGGAGATATCAGATTGCTAGGGGATGCTAGTGCGTTAACCCTGGTTGTAAGCGTGTCGAGTTTAGCTAGGACAGTTTCGAAAGTAGTCGGAAACTTTTCCATTGTGTCAGTTACTTTGTTAAGCTGTGGTATTAATTTCTGGATAGTTTCCTCCACCTTGGCTAGTCTTTGGTCTATTTTTGCAAATCTCTCTTCATAATTACTCTCTAAGTCATCTGTATCTGGCCGAGGTACCGAAGGTGCCTTTCGTTTGTTACGGCGGTTTTGATCTACTTCCATGTCCTCATTGCGGCTGACTTCAAGGCGAGCGCAAGCCACAGACGACTGTTCATTTTTTGATTGCGCATTTGCAGTTTCTAGCTGTTTGATTTTTGCGTTAGACTGAGCTAACTGTTGTTGCAGTTGTCGGACTAACTCTGCCAGCTCCCTTACCTGTGGGTCGGGTGCTCGGCGTTGCTTGTCTGTAAGTGGAGTCTTCCATGCCAAATGTTTGGCAGGTCTTCCTTCTTCTCCGGAGTTGGAGTTGATCCGCGAGCTGCGTCTCTGGGACGATGACCTGCTCCTATCTCTGCTCCCACTGCGTCCACGTAGAGGGGGAAAAGAGTCATCTCTTGGTTCCTGCAGCTGAAGTGGTGGACTTGTGGCGAGGTCAGTTGGGGGACTGCTGCTTTGCAGTGGCGGGAAGGATTCATCCCTTGGAGGTGGTTGTTGGTGGCCGCGTTCTCGGGGACGGGACTGGCGGCCGCTTGGCGAACTGTCTGGGTCAGTGGCAGTGTCCGTGGGGGACTGTGAAGATTTGCGCCTGTGGCTAGACACGAAGCGGTATTTGCAGCTTCTGCTGCCTGTTGGATGTGAGCCTTTGCATACGATGCACATGGCTTGGCAGGTAGGTGGTTGGCCGGCTGGTGGGGAGTCGTGAGCGACGCCGCAGCGGCGGCATGTAGGTATTCGTGGTTGGGGGCACACGTCCGCTCGGTGACCCAGCTTGCGACAGTTGAAGCACGCCTCCGGACGAGGCTTCAAAGGGAAGACTTCGAAAGTAAACCCCAAGTACCGCACGTATCGGGGCAGCTCGGTGTTGGCGAACGTAACGACGAAGTGCTGCGTCTTGCCCATACGACGCGCAGCAACGATGGGGAGATCGGGATTTCGAGCGCGGAGCTCAGCCAGGATCTCGGCATCGTTTTCGTAACTGTAGGCTCGGTACAAAATCCCCCGTACGGAATTGTCCGGGGCTGGGGCGTAGGCGGCAACCGGGACTACTGTCTTGTCGATGGTGATGGTGCCGATCTTGGCGTAAGACACTGCACGGGCATTGTCAGGCGTGCTCACTGTGATGGTGTTGTTAGTGGGGTGTATGCGAACTTGGTCGGCAGTAACCGCTAGGCGGTGGTCGACGTTGGCGGCTGCGTAGATAGCAAGTGCAAGTCGTGCGGGGCCTACGGTGTGAAGGTTCAGCGTGCCCTGTGGACGGAGGACGATCTTGAGGTGTTCCGAGGGCAGGCGGGGCAGAGGACGCTTTTTGGTCAAAGGTGGAGGGCGTCCGCGTGTCCGCGGATTCGGTACAGTCGATGTCGTGGCTGGCGTCTGGGCCTCGGCAGGTTGTTTCTTGGGCGGAGATGGTCTTCGGTACCGGCGTTGCATCTCGAATGCCGTCCATGAGCCATCGGATAACTCCGCGGCCGTAATGTCGGTGCCTTCCACAGTGTAAGGCATAGTCAAGGCGGTGTTGGGCTTGGCGGGACGCGACGTCGCCACCGCCGCTGCGCGCGAACGCGCCGATGTCGTGAGGCAGCGATAGGCTTAGCTGTCGCAGCTGTTGCGGCCAAAAATATTTGGTCGAAAAATCATCAAACTGCTTGCCTTGGTCTGGAAATCAGCACACCGGGTCCGGAGCGATAGACGAACGTCCAGGGCAAAGTTGGTGAACGCAAGTGGCAAGAAATACGAAATTTTGCTGTGAAATCACGGAGCTCATGTGAGATGCGTCCGCTCGCTCCACGATCCTGTCGCACCTTGATCGAGAGGCCTGGGAGACCCTGCTGCGAAGCGAGGACCCCGCTCAGCAGCAGCAAGCCATCCGCCTGGCGGCTGAGGCCGTGAAGCAACAATATATATTCACCAGACCTTAGTTCGCGGGGCTCCTGAGTAAGGCTCCATCAGGCCTGCGTGCCGGGGAGTCCGAAACGGAGCTTCTTCTCGGTGGAAATAAAGGTTTTTCAACAACAACAACAGCGTTCCAAAGCGAACTCTTCCGTGGATTCGGCCCCTGGTGGCTGGCTAGCGCCCGCCGCAAGCGGCGTTGACCTACCATCCCAGTCACGTAGAGCCAGGAACAGCCACCCTCCGTGCGATGTTGTTGTTGCTGTTGTTGTGGCTGTAGGAAAAAGTAAAAGAAAATGCACGGGCCTGCTACTGGCTCTGTAGCTGAGCCACCTCCACTGTTGTGGCTGTAGGAAGAAGAAAAAGAAAATGCACGGGCCTGCTACTGGCTCTGTAGCTGAGCCACCTCCGCTGCCTCGTGCAGACAGAAGAGAAAATAGAGAAGAAAAGGAAGGGGGAGAGAAAGACGCGCGCCGCAACAACAGCCGTCGTCGGCCACCGAAACGGCGGCGGGTGCAATGACGGCCTACAACAGATGAAAATTATGTTGCAGGCTAGCCGCCGCCGCAAGCGGCGGTGACCTACCTGTCCCAGCCCCATCACGGGAGTACGTACCAGGGCCCTATTGAGGGACCTCCTCGCGATGTCCAGGTGGTCGAAATTACTCCGTAGCCCTCCGCTACGGCTTCTCTTTCTCTCTCTTTCCACTTTCGCTCCCACTTTCGCTCCCTTTCCTTACGGCGCGATTATGTGCCCACAGAAACAAGTGTGACAGATACTGCGTCGCAATTCTTCCTATTTAGGAGTGACGTTCTGGTATTGCAAAAAATGTATGATTTTCTTTGAAAGTTGCGACTGAAATTGCGCAACCGCCATATGTTCAGCGTTCAATATTGTGCAATTCCACTTCGCTTGCCTATATTGTCATGCGCTTGCAAACCATGTTGGGTACGGCGTCTTGCCCTTCCTGTGAACCAATTATTGACTGTTTAGGTGGTGGACGACGGCTGTTGTTGCGGCGCCCGTCTTTCTCTCCCTCTTCTTTTTTCTTTCTTGCCTATTTTCTCTTCTGTCCCTGTCCCGCCGGGATGGTGCAGTGGTAAGACGCCCGACTACTGTGCCGGAGTACCCGGGTTCGAACCCGACCTCGGCGGCTGCGTTTCGCTGGAGGCGAAACGAAGAGGCGTCCGTGTGCTGTGCGATGTCAGCGCACGTTAAAGATCCCCAGGTGGTCGAAATTACGCCGTAGCCCTCCACTACGCCTCCTCTTTCTCTCTTTTCACTTTCACTCCCACCTTCCTCCCTTCCCTTACGGCGCGGTTGAGGCGTCCACAGAAATCAAGTGAGACAGTTACCTACCTTTCCCTTCCTATAAATCAATCAATCAATCTCTTCTGTCCGCACTAGGCAGCGGAGGTGGCTCAGCTGCAGAGGCAGTAGCAGGCCCGTGCATTTTCTTTTCCTTCTTCCTACAGCCACAACAACAACCAATTATTATTATTATAATTATTATTACAACGCCGGTAAACTTTGATGCGTTCGATAGAACGCAGGTTGTGTTCGATGCAACGCTCGGTCGTCTGTAGCCAAAGCTTTCGTTCCACATTCGTTTCAGCAGCGCTCAGCAGCGTTTAACCTTTGATTTTTCCCCCCAGTTATTTCAATTTATTAATTGATCGATTACACACTCTAAATTTGGTTAATTAGCATCGTCAAGTACTGGCTTTTCATTCCGAGCATTTTGACACCTTTGAGCGCCTTTTCGAATTTTTGTCGTTTATTTAATTTGTAGCTTTTTCCCCTGGCTGCACCGAGAGCGTGGCCAGCGCGCAGTGGCCAGCGCTCGAAGAAAAACATTGCGCCCGGCCATGGCTCGTGGATGCATATCTGGCTGCTCGGTTTCGGCCTAGATCAGAGTTGGTCGCGTGGAGGGAAACACTGTGTGCAAAATATGGTAATATTCATGAGCCTTGTCTCAACATTGGGTGGAAAAATTTAGCATCCATAACTTTTCAGAACTCTTCGGGCTCAATTAAATGAGCTGTGCGCAGATTTTGAGGTCTCATTATTCGACCTCCACTTTAAGAAACATTGCTCAATCTCACCTTTGTAGGTTAGTATCTGCGTGCTTCCGTGGACAACATTTATGTTGTGGGCGTCTTGCTTTCGGGTAGCACACTCACTAGCATTTTAATGGCAAGAGTTGAAACTTTGATGTCTACATTTAGGACTTCATTTTGCGTAGTCATGACATTGCTACATTCAATCAATGTTAATTGTATTTTATACCAGAGTAAATTGGACACATTCATATTTTCACTTACTGTGTGCTTTTTTCCTCGAAAGCGGGAATTTATTTCCGAAAGCAAAATAGCGAAAGATGCCAACAGATTATGTTGCGGTCATTAGCGCCAGTACGAAATATGCTGAAGCCAATAACCACAGTACAAATGCTGAGACGAACAGCGCCATTGCTAGTGGCCTCAGCAGCAGTTAGGGTGAGCGACTGCCCAGTCGCGGCGACCTCTTTCGATGTAAGTGACAAGAAAAGCACCCGTGTGTTGTAAGATGTCAATGTACGTTAAATAGCCACAGTTGATGCAAATTTCCGTAGCCCCCCACTACGGCTTCAGTTATAGCCCAGGTCACTTTTGGACGTTAACCCTTGAAACCCAAATCAAACCAGTAGCCACATTGAGCTCGTACAGGCCAATGGCGTGTTGAATTGTTTAATTAACCGTTTTCGGCAGTCATTTGGTATGAGCGCAACGTTCAAGGTACACAGCCACAATCGCGAACAACCTTAAATGCTTTGAGCAACTGACTGTGACGATGCCACTATTAAAATAGATTGAATTGGCCTTGAGTTACCGAAAGACGCTGTAACTGCCTGGCTTCTGGGTTGACGCCTCAACCTCGTTTTGAGCGCAGGGAGAGATGACAGGTTGAAAGGACGGAAGATTTAAAGAGGGCGTCGTAATGGCGAGCTCCGAATTATTGTCCTCCCACCCACGTCCTTCTTTTGGGTTGTTTAGACGAGACAACGAGGATCACCCCTGGAAGTTGGATTTAAAAATGTTCCAAACTAGATTGTGACCGATCGGTGACGGCGACACCTGCATTTCTTACAAAAGATTTATTTCTGGTGAGAGTGGTCTCCTTGGGAGACCACTTCGATTCCTCCCAAGTATCCCATATATACGGATGCCTTTTGCATTGTTCTCCTATACAGAGGCCGAGCCAGAAAAAAGTAGCGGCAGGAGGGCTAACTCGACATTATGACCGACTGGCTGCCCTGCTCGCAATGAGAAGAATATGGGGAAAAGAAAGAAAACTCAGTCAACCAAAATATAATGTTTGAGTATAAAAGGGTAGCAGGAAAAGTATGCACCCATGTACGTTGCTAGTTTGGTAAAGCGGGAGCACACGTGTATAAACCACAGGTCTAAAGCACAGTCTTTGGAAAGTCGAAACAGTTATGTCAGGCTCTTCTTTCGCGGTGCGATTTGACATAAACATAAGCGTGCACGGTTGATGAAGCGTGATGAGTTGTGGCAGGGGAGCAGCGTACCAGCGCTTGTTGAAAGCTTTGCTTGTGATAGCGGCATCTGATAAGAGAAAAGATGAACCTTCCGTGTCCAGCACGGGCGGGCCTGATAGACCTACGGAAATGCGTACCTTCTTCATGTAAGCTATTAGCATCTGATAATAATGTTCGCGACGTCCATAGAAGAAATCTTAAAACGGTCCACATACAAAAAATTGTGAGACAACGCGCGTTTGAGAAGCATGAATACTGCAGTCTGCCTCCATAGAAGCACCCTTAACAATGTATGTACATACTTCAGGGTTGTTACGCCGTCCCAAACCAGCAATTTGAACTCAAACTATTGCTATTGCAACTCCGGCCTAGACGCCGTAGTATTTACAGGCGACAGCAGATAACGATATTTCTTATCGTCCATCACACAAGAAGGTACAGTGCCTCCGCGTGTTATCACGCTAGGCTTAGTCACTTTCTTCCCGTCGAACCACAGGCCACGTCGAACAAGAACACTCAAGAAGCGCGCTGAAGTCTTTTCAGGGAAGTCCCCCCACCGGATTCCGTCGTCCTTCTGTGCCGACTTGAGTTTCACTCGTAGTCCTTCTACATCGAAGCACCATGAGCAGTGCCAGCCAGCGTTGAAGTCCACGTTCTGGCCTAATGTCCAATCCTCGAGCTCTCCTCCGTAGAGTTCTTCGGAGTTGGCCGGGATGTCCTCCCGGCGCAGGCGAGACGCATCGTTGCGAAGCACTCGCGACAGAAAGCGCATCGTGCACACAGAGAGCACTTGCACGTGCTCCTGCACGTGCTGCCAGAAGAAGCCGTACAGAGTCCAACGCAACCTCAAAAACATGGGCTCACCGAAGCCCTCGTGCGTTTTCAAGTACGCCAGCGGTCCCGCTCTTGGTATCTCGTCGGCATCGGTCAGAACGAACAGGTCATCGTCCCTGAGTCCTGAAAGTTGTTTCTTGGCCTGTCGCCAAAGGAAAGTCCTCTGATAACCATCGGCGAACCAGCCATCTTCCCGACCTTTCTTCGGAAAATGGTCGAGGAAGACGTGAACGATCTTGTCCTGGTAGGGCGCAAGGAAACCTTTCTGAAGCTCGGGAAGAAGGTGCAATGGCTTGGGCTCACCCCTAGCACTGTAGTTGGACTCACAGACGACAAACACGTCGACTACGTCATACAGTTCCCTCAGCCGCACTTCTAAGAGGTCTAGCTCATGATTTATGTTGATCGCATTGACGATACGCCGAGGAAGGTTGCTCCTGCGATGTACTTTCTTGTTGGTCCAACGACGCCTAAACCGCTTGGACGAACTGATGGCTTCAGGTAAACTGCAATCGTCCGAGGACCACCCCGGTCTGCAGGTGCAGGAGCCTTGGCTTGCGCGAAGTTTGGTACCCAGTTTAAAGCAAGTATTGTTGCCCACGACCTCGAAAAACGACAAAGAGTCCCTGTCTCCGATTTTGTATCTTGGATGCAAATGGGGATCATAGTCTTTGAAACGGTACTTTGAACTTGGTTGCCGAGATGCAGATCTTTGGGACAGCTCCAATGGAATTGTGACCTGAAACGACAATGGCAGTAATTCAGTTAGTAAAATTGCTTATTTATTTAAACACTTCGCTCTCACAAATAATCACTATACGAATTAGTCACCTGAAAGTACAAGAAATCACAGCAATTATGTGAGTCAGTGAAATAAGCACGTAATACAGGCCAGGTAACTTCACATGACAGCCGCACGAAAGACCCATACGGCTTTTACAAATGGTGATCCCAAAAAGAGAGTGACTGTGTACCTGCAGCGCCTGCTGTCCCGTTCGCACGACGGGCGCTGTCCCGCCTCCGACCTGCGCCCGATGGATGCGCGCCACGAGAAATCCACTGGCAAGCAGGGCCAGCGCCAGCAGCCGGGCCCGGCGGTACGAGGCAGTCGCCATGGTATTTACGGGGAGCCATGCCACGAGTCCGGCCACAGCTCAGCACCACGCTTCTGCCACTCTCCTGCGTCGAGTGCATGGGCAAGATTAAATTTTATCCCCGAAACAGCAGGCTGATGATTATGCCGCATCGATGCCGTATCCAGTTCATAGCCTGTGACATCGAACAAACGTGCTGAGTCAGCTGAAGGGCCAAGAAAAAAAAAAAAAAGTAGCCACTGGAATAACAATTTGCACCCGTGTGGCAGAAATAAGGGAGCATCTGTGGCTCGTCATCTACTATGGTTTGCCAGCGGCAGGCGGCAACGGGTCACGGAGACAAAACTGAGACGCTTCCTCGTTCTCCATGCGTCACGCTTCAACGGCCTCACTCCGTCAAGGCGCCTCGGTTTTTTCGCACTAAGAAAGTCCGCATTTCTCTCCATCGCTAGGGGCTCCTTACGGGCCTCTCTTGTCACCTCTGGAGTTCTTCCGCATTCGCAGAGAACAGACTGCTACCTCCTCCGATACAACGCAGTTTCCTGGACACCTAGACGCACGCTCACAACTGGGCCCGGCCGAGATACGACCTGTAGACAAGAAGCAGACGAGTCCTCGGCGCGGAACGCGGACCCGGATGGATGGAAAGATGTTTCAAAGCGACGCATACTTTAACTACAGTGCGCTCGTGAAAGTGGATGTACGTGAACGCAATAGAAAAAGCGAGAAGATTGAAACAACGATAGAAAAATGAAAGGAACGAAAGGGTAGAGAGAAGAAATAAGGTGAAAAAAAGACAGGGAGAGATGGAATGATAGAAGCAAAAAAAGGAGGGAGGACTGACAAGGGCTTGTTCGCGACTTACGGCGGGAGGTCCTTCGCGCCTCGGGGCGGTTGAAAAGCCCTGAGGCGACGCGCAGCCAGCAGCTGAAGGGTCGGGTCATTGTGAACGTCGTCCGCGGCGGGCGTGCTTCGCTCAGTAAAAGACGACCGTGGTTAGCGTGGGACGCCATGCGTGTCGCGGGTCGTCCGACAGGCGCGCCTTGGCTCCTCCTGCTGATGTGGAGCGTCGGATCAAGCCCCTGAGGCCTCGTACGCACGCGCATCGGACGTCCGGTCACTTACTGGCATCTGGGCCACACGCCGGGGGAGCGCGCCAAACAGACCGCAGACACGTGCGGACGGCACAACGGCGTGTGGCCTCGTTTCGTTATTCCTTTCTCTCAATAGCAAGGCAAGTGAAAGCCGGAAATGAACTACGGCGTCTGCTATAGTACATAGCGAAGTATATACCTGATGCCTCATTGTTTCTCAATTAATGGCCGAAAGTTGGAACGAGGCAGAGAACAAAACGAACACGAAAAATTCTCATTAACGCAAATAAAGAAAATTACAGGAGGGACAAATACAGAACTTTCAAAGATGTGTGCTACATTCCCATCCGAAGCAGCATCACGGAGCGCATGCACGTACGACGTTTGTTCTTCTTTTGCACTCTTCGCAGTTTCACCTCCAAGGTGGTTGTTTTGCCGGCCGCTCCCTTGGCAATAAGCAAAGCAACTGCTGTTTTTCTTAAGTTCAGAGAAACTCGCTTCAAGGCAAAGTAAAGCTGTGTTGCTGGTCGGGGAGGCAAGGACGCAGCGTGCACCACTGCCTGGGCTCAAGCCTTCCCCGCTTTCTCCATCACCGCGGAACGTGATAATCCCCACATAAACGTACCGTTTTTCATTAGAATTGCAGTCTTTGACAACAGCCAGACCTCTGCCAGGTTTAGCCTCATAAAACTTTCTGCCCACGCCACCGCGCGCAGGCGATTGTGATGCACTATGCCGGCGTGCATTCGTGAACTGGGGACTTTCCTAAGCAGCACGGCTCGTCTTTCAGGTCGCTGCGACTCGAGAGTGTGCAGACGACGGCGTGTTGTTAACAGCAGTGGTATAATCAGTTCTCTTCCTAACTTCAAGATGATATGAAGCATTGAGTTTTCTGCGAACTAATAACTGCACATCGCGAACTCTTTCCAACAGTCCGTGGCCATCGGGCTGCTGGCACAGAACCCGCTGGACCTCTTCCCAAAGTGGGGGGAATGCATGGAGATGGAAACACGTTACGCCGCCATCTTCCGAGTCCCGCTTTGTTTCTCTCTGTGGGAGGGCGCGAAAATGGAACAGCTGAACGATGCGCCGCCTTGTGCCACGGCGAAGGTCGTCCGGTGTGGAAGCCGGTCGCGACGGCGTTGAACTCGCTGACCCGCGAAGAAGACCCTGCCTTTCTTCTTGGCGGTTCTACACGCGTGCCCCTCGGTGTACCTTCGGCCCGCGCGTGGTCAGCTCGTGGTCGGCGCGCGCGCGCGTGCTCGTCATGTCTGATGTGCCCATTGTCTGCTAACTGGCCGCTGCTGCCCCCGACGAAGTCTTTGTCGCCGCATGCGCACCATGCACACGCGTACAAACACGCGCGCGCACGGACAGCGAGAGATATATGGCGGGACAAGGTTCATCACGCCTAATGAGCTGGAAAATCTCGTAAGCCCCGATTCGTTCAGCTTGGAAGTTCAGTTCGACGCCAGGTGCCAGCGCTCATTCTGACATTTCAATGCGGATGAACGCGCGGGTTGATTCTGAGTGAGTGCTGCAGAAAAACGAGCCCGAATGCTTGTTGTTTGTAGTCGAAAGAACGATATAGTTGCTTATCCGCTAATGGAACCACTTTGTATGAAATGAGTTGCTGGCTCAACGAGCATTCTTTATGATTGCGGAGATAACGAAATTTTGGCAGTTTGATTAGCTGCTGCAAATTGTCATTGTCTGATGCTGCCTATGGCGGGTATGAAGATCACTAATGATCTGGAGGGAAAGGTACCTGGTCATAACATTTATTTTTGCGCTGTAAGTACTGAATACGAATTAACACTGCACAAGGTAACTTCGCAGTGCATTGCGGGCACCCGAGCGATGTGTGGCTTGATCACCTGATGGGTTAAGCACAAAATGTTCTCCCGAAGCCAATGTACATGGCATACTTTTATGACATTTCACGACGCATGTATTCACTGTTGAAAACGTCCCTCGGAAATGGATGCATCTTATAGTGGCGATTTAGGTATGACAGTATAACGGCGGGGTATAATCCGTACCTCGTGTTTTATTTGCTATTAAAGATGCCGATGAGTTATTCCACCTCGCGGGCAAAGAAACAGACGTTGCGTCGACATCCGAATGCAACCAGGTTTCGTGTTCGGGGCAGTTGAAGCGTAACTTTTGCAACAGAAGGCATGTTATCTTTTGGCGATATGCATCTGCACTCCATATTCAGAGACAGCCGCTCTGATGAGAGAGAAATTGATCTAATGAAAAGAAAAGTGGACAGATCGGCCGGTGGTAGAAACCCTGGCCTGCTACTCCCCATTGGGGAAGAAGAAAAAGGAATAAAGGAGGTTAAGGGGCGAATGGAGGGTGACGATGGGATCGTACAGTGAGAATATTTGTGGTGGTAGATACTATAAAGGACTGACCGAGGGGATACCTTCACACTCAGCCTGCGATACTAATGCAAAGGTGCGATTCGACACCATAGGTCATCTTTTAGTGCGCTAAAACTGAAACGCCTCTCATTTCGCCGACGTATGTTTGTTTTTTCAGTCCTCCTAACCAGCTTCCCCCTGGCAGGTGATTGACAGGTGTCATGTCGCGGTTGGCAGTGATTGCTCGGAGGTTTGCGTCACGCTATGAGATTACATGACATGACAACTGGCATGAACTGGCAAGTTGGGCAGCATTTTTGAGATTGGAATCTCTCTCATCGGACGTTTGAAGTCAAGCAGGCGCATTCGGATATGGCTTGGTTAAAGTGGGCCTTATATTTCTGTCAGGAGGTCTTTCACGTAATGTGGTAGCTTGCGACAGTGCGTCCATGGGTATATGCGAGCAGAAACTGAATACTACTGCATCTAGTTCGAACTGGACCTACAACTCTAAATCAGGTGTCATATTATCCCTGTTGTTCCTTGTCTTTGAGGTCAACTCTTTATAACTTGGTAACAGACGATGACAACAACAGAGTCAGCAAAACTGGATGGAAGTTTAGATTTCGCTCTTCCTGAAGGTCTTGAGGATGATAAGATGAAGTGAAGTAAAGCTTTTTCATAGGCCGCTGCCTCGCCTTGCACTCCAGTGCGATGGAACGAGGAAAACATAATTCCGCTGCTTCTGCTAGCAGATGGAGCTTTCTGTTAATTAATGACTTTTAACGACGAAATGGTTCGATGGAACAACGTATAAACTAGTTCCGTGGCGATACATCGTAACTTTTCTACGTAGTTAAGCTCAACAACAACACAGGATGACAGAGATAAAAAGCCCGCGGCGTTTTGCGCACAGGCAGGACTGTATTCGATCCGGGCACGTCGGGCTGTGTACTTTTTGTGCAGAAATAGCGCAGGGGCAATCGCTTCCACTTGATATGCGACCGTGCATGCGTTTGCGATACGAAGCAAGCTGGACAGGAGATGAATGAGCGCGAAATTATCGACCTGTTGGTTTCTAGCTGCACTACTACATGAATGCAACAGCCCTCACAGGTTTCCTGAATATCGATTGATGATCAATAAAAAAAAAAAAAAGGTATTCTAATGGTACAGCGTTCCATTCACCGGATGTCCTTGCAGTTTACATAATAACGCCTATGTTATATGAAAGTAGCGGTCATCGTGCCGCTTTTCAAACTATTCTGCATCATGACAACAATGCCGTTTGCGATATTTTTGTAGCGACAGTGTACGTTCAGAAGGCAAGCTTTATATATGAGGACATGCTCTATAGAAATTTGCGGCATATAACTCGTATATATTAGGTTATAGAGAGCGCAATGCGTCCTTAAATCAAAGGAGGGCAAGGTCATTCTGAATTCGGATAATATAGTTAAATAGTCTGATGATTCATTCTACACGGGCCTCTTCAGCAATCGGAATATAGATTACGATAAAGTATTTGACTCAGTCGAAACCTCGACAGTCGTGCAAGAATTGCGTAGTCAGGGTGTAAAAGAGGCTTGTGTAGACGTCCCACAATGACATCTATAGATGTTCCCCAGCGACTATAATCCTTCGCAGGGAAGTGATGATATATTGTAAGGACGGGGTTGGTGGATCAGATTTATTAGAGACCTGAAGCCGGGGTTGCACACCGAAGCGAATCACAGTGAGCGATGACGATGGATCTCCTCAAGAGAGAAGGATGAAAGTGAAGCAGAACGTGCACTCGTGTGAAAGATGAAGCGTCATACAGCGCTCACAATATGCAGATCAAAAAGGGCTTCCGGTTACAATATATTTGATACTCAACGTGTTTACCGGAGGTATTCAGGAAGCTTGACTGGGAAAATTACGGCCACAATTTAACGAATCATGCCTTGTATACTGTATTTTTTGCTCATGACATCGCCTGGCTGAGTAAGTCACGGGACGAATTGCAAAGGATGATAGAGGGCCAAGGCACGCAAAGAAAAACTGTAGGCATAAGAACGAGTAGACTGGAGTAATGTTGATTACCTATGGATGGAAGCAGCTCGTTACGAGAGGCGGCGAAGAATTAGAAGTGGTAAAGGAATACGTTTACTAAGGTCATGTAGCGACCACACATCCTGACCATAATGCTGAAATAACTAGCAGAATAAGAATGGGGCGGAGTGCATTTGGCATGTACTCATATAGTAACAAATAGAAGCCTACGAATATCCGTCAAGACGGTAGTATATTCATATTGTCACGTCCTAGCCAAAGGACGGGACGATGACAGCGACCACAGGTCAGCAGGGCGGCAGTAGGAACCAGTTCGACGGCGGGGATACCCAGAGCACCGAACAGATCACCCGCATCAGCGTCTTCTTGTTGTTGTTGTTCTCCTCTAATGTGATGGCACATACCCACACAGGGGGATAGCGTCTTCTTTTTTCACGGAACGCTCGCACTTCCTCTTCTTCGGCTACACTGCCTCCCTCCAAAAAGAAGCATCGTCCCGATGCTAAACACAAAATGAATTAACCGCCGCGCAGAAGCACACACGGTCTCGGAACGTTTGCTAATGGAAGGAAGGGTTGTCGGTGATCACTGGTAATACGGCTTAAGCCGTACTGCGTGCACAATGTCAGGACGCGAGAAACGGCGTGACGACGGTTGCGTTACACAGGGCAGCACCTCGTAATTAAGTTCACCGATACGACGGACAACTGTGTACGGCCCGAAATACCGCTTCATGAGTTTTTCTGAAAGCCCTCGACGGCGAACCGGTGTCCACACCCACACCTTGTCTCCAGGACGGAAATTGACGTCACGTCTCCGGAGGTTGTAGTGACGAGCATCGGTACGCTGTTGCGGTCGTATGTGGAGTCTGGCCAGTTGCCGAGCCTCCTCCGCGCGTTCGCATACTAGCCGGGCATCAGCTACGTCGTTTGGCGGTGCGTGAGGCAGCATAGCGTCAAGCATGGTGGTGACTTGCCTTCCTTGCAATAGCTGGAAAGGGGACATACGGGTGGTCTCCTGGACTGCGGTATTATAGGCGAACGTGACATATATTCCCAGTTCCGATTGTCGACGTCCAAGTATATGGCGATCATATCGGCTACAGTTCTATTGAGCCTCTCTGTCAGTCCATTAGTTTGCGGATGATAAGCAGTGGTTCGGCGGTGGCTGGTGCAGCTTAGGCGCAATATCTCCTGAGTGAGTTGCGCCACAAACGCGGCGCCACGTATCAGAAACGTGGTGGTCGAACGAAAGGGTTCAACCACTGAGTGCAGTAAAGGGTAACAGGCTAGATTGCAAGGGTAGACAAGCACAGCAGGGAGAGGCAGAAAGTCAGGTGGGCGGATGAGATTGGGAAATGGCATTTCCTAACTATTTGTTGGTACTGGATGCTGCTGTATTTCTCAGACATAGTCTGTTACTCCTTTTTCATTTAGTTCAAAGCCCATCCAACTATCCAACTTAGATACAAAGTTTGACTCAGTGATAAGCTGTCTGCCGCTGTCTCAGGGCAAGGTGAATTGTAGAAATATGGGAGATGCCTTCGTACTAGCGAACTATAGTTATAGGCACGCGATGGTTATGAATACATTAGATATGACCATTATCAAAATTTTAGATGGAACTTCATCCTGAATCCATCATTTATGGCAAGCATCGCTTTCCCGTCTGCACAGAAGGAAGTATAATTTCGTTCAAAACATGAGTTATATAGGTTAGGACCTTTATCTTCGCCGGTGTAGACGACAAAGGATGCTTGAATGCATAAGTTTCTGCTTTTCAAGTTTATTTCGGCTTTCTTATTGAAAAACTAACGTCACTTTCTCCCTTCTTCTGCACTCGATCGCCATGCATTCGTGAAGAATTTAGCTGCAACGTGGCCATCTGTAGACTTACTTCTCGATCCAGTATGCCGCCGCTCCAGTTTACCACACCTCACGCGCGAGATTACATGGTGTAGGCCTGTATTCGCGTGGGTTTCCGCTTAACGTGCAGCCTGTAATAAGGAAGAGTGGCGGCGTGCGAGCTATAGCTACAGCAATCGCATGGATCTACAATGCGGCTACAAGCCACTCCCGCGTGATCTCCGTCGAGTGCCAGTGTATCAGTCTATCCCAGATATACATGGACTCGCAGCGCAAAGGCTTCCTCAAACCATGCTATACATTATGCCCGGCAGTATAAAGTAACCTATGCAGTTCGCTCGCCGAACTTGTTCTTTTTCTTGCAGCAATGTGGGACATGGTGCAGACAAGAACATTTGCATGCACGCATTGTAATGGAGATGGGCGATGATCTATCGTTACTTCTTTGCTTCCGCCAGGGGAATCCCATTTGTTTTCTTCTCTTCATTCTGACCATGTCTAAGTAGGTTGCGCTAGAGGATTTTTTGCGGTAACACTAAGAAGCAGCACAGGAGAAAACAGCAAGCGTGAGAACAGTACATCAAAAACAGCACATAAAAATACAAGTAGACAAAAACAGTCCAGGTAAAAATATAACAAAAAAAAGCACACGAAAAAAATTACATATAGTTTTCTACTACTAGTTAGAGGAAAAGGTGGCGGCGCTATACTTGCTAATGTCATGTGCCAATTGACATTTTTAGCACTTCTAATGAACATTTTATTCAACGATTGTTTATCACAGATATTTGAATTTTGTATAAAATTTCACCCCTTATATAATGTCACTTCATGGTGGGGAACCTTTAAGGTAATGAACTGATCCATCATGTGGACGCTCCCAGCCTCATCTGGTGCAGAGCAGTCGGACTTTTTAGAACGCATACAGTGGCATTACTGAGCTGTCTCCATTCGAAAAACGTTGTTTCTTCTTTCATGTGTGCACCAATATACAGTTCCAGTGAAGAGAGGATATATGGGCTGCTCTTCGGTTGATTTCCGCGGTTGATTATGCAGTTTATTTCTGAACTGTCGTCTACATGTTCCGTCTTAGCCTGGGTCAGAAATGGTTGCACGCAACAGTAGCTACTGTGGTCGTTGGTCGCGCATGAAGCAAAAAATATGTTTAGAAGCGCGAGGTACTTCTACAAGGGACAGTTACGTTATCCGCACATTTCGGAGCATGGTGGTGGCAGCGCATTGCATTCAGAATTAAATGACTTCATGCATAGTGCATTGTTTATAGCGTGTCATATCGTCCGGTTAACGCGTCCGCATACGACTTCCCTACGATCCGGGGTACTCGAAGACAATAACACGCACAGTTGAGCTGCCACCACAGTGAAAATCAATGCACCCTTATTAACCCGGCAAGGTGTGCTGGAGAGTGGATGCAAAATCAAAGAAATAAAAGCAAGTGGAAGTTCGGTCTCTTGATTTTCTCGTTTGCACAGGTTTTGCTTGAATGATACAGAAAAATTACATAATGAGAACCAAGCCAGAAATGACTGCATAATCACTAATTCTGTCATGCGCATTCTTTAAGCTATACGCTGCACCGTATTAACCTGTAGTGTTTTGTAGTCAATAAGGGGGCAATTATTCATTGTGATATTGTTTACGCTGACTTTTCTGTGTGACGTTTTTTTCGCTGCGCTGCTTTGATGCCTGCCATATGTAATTTCATTGATGTGCTCTTTTTCGTGCGCTGTTTTGATGCCTGCTGTTTTGTAGTGTGCAGTTAGCAGCCCTTAGCCCCTAGCTGTCAGAATACGACCAGTGCATGGCCTGGTAAATGGCAAACACTCCCCCCCCCCCTCCCCTTATTAAAACTGAACAATGGAATGGGAGATCCTTAAATACTGTACTAATTACAGCTGACAATACTTGTTGATAAAATTTGTTGCCAGGCTAACCTGTTTTTGATCGAGAATACCGCCGATAAGTGCTATAAATATTTTACCGTGAGTTCTGAATGATTGCAACAAGTTAGGAGCATAATGTACTAGATATATATGAATGAATGAATGGATGAATGAATGATAGAATGAACGAACGAACGAACGAACAAACGGGGTCACGAAGCCCGCTCGGAGGATTCAACAATGTTGCTCCTGAAATGAAGAGGTTGCTTGAGCATCGTTAGGTATACGGCAGCCTGCAGCTTTGCATTTTGTTCAGGGTATGTTCCATGATAATGACTCATGAGTGCCTTGTAACGCGATGCACTATAAGGCGTGCTTTCCTCAGAGAGCTCCCGTTATGTGAACAATGGACACGCGCAGATAGAAGGCCTTGCATGTGGCTACTCGTGCGTGCGGCTAGGCAGGCAGCATTATGTCCAGGAAAACGACGCGACCCGCAGACTTCAAATTATACGCATAATAAGGTCGGAGCACGGTCTGTCGCACTCTGACAGCGAGCGAATTAAAGGGCCACGCTGCCTCGTTTAATTTGCGGCCTGTGGTTGCGCTCGAGCACGCGATCGCAAGAAAATCTCATTCCATGACTGCGTGCTGCTTTCCCCGTGCTTCGCCACTTCCTCGCGATGATTCTAGAGCGACGACTTCCTCACACCATTTAGTGCTTAGCTCTTAACGTGCAGCGGCTCCCGCCACACTGCTCTCAATGGGTGCAACTATTTCTAATCGAAACTGCAAACACTAATAGAAGAAAAGAAATAGGTAGAAATTCAACAGGCGCACTGCTCGCTACGTGAATTCCCCCGCTGGTCCGATGCTGTGCATTTCTTGAGCTCCGTTTATATTAGGAAGGCCTGTGGTCAAAGCATTTCACTTGCTAATCAATGCACTTCGTTAATCGAGATTTTAAGTAACGACGCTGCGGTAGATCGGTAGACGCACTTGAAAGACAGAGACCATATGTAGAAGCTGTCAATGTGAACGGCTTGAAGATATTCGTCGACAACATTTCACCTTGTTTACTTCCGCACCTAGACGACGCGAAATATGGTCTACTGCAGCACTTCTATGCGAAGTGGCATGAAGACATTCGCGCCGACAAACCCGTTGTAAATCACTTGCTTCCGCCGCACACACTGGACCGCATCGACGGGCTTTAGCCCACATATTTTCCCTTTGTGGGTATGTGCTGTACGTTCCTTTCTTCCTACATTTTTTTACAGTGAACTTATTAGTGCTACCCAGTACTATATTCTCCATAAAGAAATAAATTAAATTCCATTAAGGAAAGGGGTCAAGTAAAGAGGCACGATCTCTCTAGGGATATTCGCTACCTGTTTACAGAAGGTATTGACGAGTGCTTGGGGTTACGAGTGAATCGAGAATATCTTTAATAATCTACAGCTTGCTGACCACGCTGTTTCGATAAGCAACTAAGAGGTCAAAATACGAAGCGTGATTGATGGATGATCTAGACAGACAAAACGGATCGGAGGATCAAGAATTGATATGCGGAAAACTTTTGCACATTCACAGAGAGGAACGGTAGTTTACGATTGGTAGCGAGGAGCTAAAAGTGGTAAAGGAATACTATACTTCAAGAACTTAGTGACTGCACATCCCGACTTAGGGAAATATCTGGAAGCATAGCAAATATATGGAATGCACCTGACAGGTATTCTAATATCGCGGATTAATGTCTTGCTACGAGACATCCTTGAATCATCGGCTCAAAGTTTCCAAGGCAAATGTTAGGGTTTAAATATGAATACAGTTTTCTGTTTTCCTGTCCCCGGTCCTAAGCGAACTCATCGCCCATGTTTGATCGCAGTCTACCAGTATCTACTCCCAAGAGTAAATAATGTAACAGCTGTATATTCCCGGTACTCACTTATGTGGCAGAAATGGTATGGAATAGAACGTGTGGTATATGGTTTATGGTGTTTAAAGTCCGGAAGCAGTCACTGTGGGCGCACTCATGCACTGAGTGCATGACAGGCACTTGGGGACTAACGAAAAGGGTTCAACTTAAAGAGTTCAACGCTATAAGCGATCTGGTCAATACAAAAAAAAAAAAAAAGGAAAAAAAAAAAAAAGGCCATGGGCATGCATGACATGTATGGCGAAGTCAAGACAACCGATTGTGGCTAAGCGCTGTGGACTGGATTTCAAGAGAAATTAAACGCAGTGGGAGTTGGCGGAATACTAAGCAGGTGGATGAGATTTAGAAGTTTTGATAAGGTGGGTGCAGATGACACAGGACTTTTGCCTAGCAATGGGTGTAGACAGGTCGGATGATAATATAATAGACTCGCCTATGGCATGAATGGCTGCTTGGCGTAGACGTTCTGTGACCACCTGTCGTCCTACGTATGCAACGCACGCGACATGAAGTCCACGTGATGTGATGGAAGCGAACAGCAGCTGAGCGAGCTCTGTACTATAAAGGAGGCTATGTCTGTACAGATGTTGGTGCAGTCTCTCGATTTACCCAGAAGTAGCAACAGCACGCATTGCAAAAGCAGGCAGCTGTGCAGGTTAGACGCACTAATGAGGAAGGGCTTTTTTTTTTGTTCTTTTTTTAACGGTGTAAGCCTGCAAGTTACAAGGAAGTTAAATGATGTGGCGTTTGTCATGCGCTTGAACCAGTACGCATTCTTTTACTTGGTTTTAGCCTGCACTACATCTGAATTGCTATCTTATTTAAAGCTGTTTTTTAATGCCGTGTGGACGTCCTATAATCGCGCAAGGATCATTTTCTTTGGACTGGCCTATTTTCACTGAAGCTAACGAAACAAGAAAGTTTGAGAGCAACAAAAAATAGATAACTTGGTGCCCTGGAGCTCGCACGTCTCAAAGACGTGCTTGCCACGATCGATTCCTGCACTTTGCCCGTCGGCCAGTTATCGTCGTTGGTTTCCTTCGTTATTACAGACAGGTGCAGCGAAATTGCTCTCGGCACTTTCGGTCTCGTGAAACAGGGTTATCTTCAAATAGGGCAGTGCTTAACCGAAATAAATAAAATAATCCCAAACTGCACTCACATCCTGGGAGTGAAACCAGCAGCTGAAGGGCTGTGAATAATTTTACAGAAATCGAATCAAATCAGGCCAGGTAGAGATTGCCGATAACTCTCCTTTTCATACATAGGCAATTATACCTCGCTCCGGTCACCGCTAACCGCTAAGCAACAGGAAACCTTGAGAGCGAGAGTGCATGGACGGTGTTTATGATGACATATTTCATGCTTATGTTAGACACTGATTCACTACAGCAGGCAGCACGGCAGCACGGCAGCGCGGCATGCACCTTAGATGCTGAGGACATAAGCAGCTTTATCATCCTGGCGCACTCGCACATTGTCGTCATTGGTGCTGCCAAGGAATTCGGCCGCCTCGAAAGAAGGGCAATTTTCGAGGAAGATTATCAGCATCGATAACAGTCTTACATGGCGGAAAGAAGTCCGACGATACATGAAGCTGTGTGCTGCAGTCTCGAGGAAAGGCGCTCATTTAATCCGCCGAAAGCGCAAGAAATCGCCACCTCTGTCTCTCGCTCCGAGACGCGTGCTGCAGGTCCTTGAATGATCGGCTCAAAGTCTCCGCAGCAAGCTTTATGACCGAAATAAAAAGAAATATTTTTTTCTATTTTCTGTTTTCCCGTTCTCAAGTGAGCACCGCTTGGCATCGCCCCTATCTGATCTCGCAACGTCATTAGCACTTCGTCTTGGCTCAGAACTCCGCAAACACGTAAAATGCCGCGCCTATACGCTTCACTGCGAGTTGGTATTTCTCCCATTCATTCCTGCTGGAAGACCGCAGGCGCGCGCGCAGCGCTGCACTTGATAACCGCACGTATAAAGAAGTCTTATTCGAGCACATTGTATAAAGTTCTTATCGAGATTTCAATCTTCGCCGCCGGGATTAATACAAGAAGGCGAGAGAGAGCGTTAAAAAGAAAACGCCGCTCTGGGTCGGCCACCAATCGGTGCCAGCCGAGAAAAATGAAATTCTGCTCTCGTTTTGACATTCGGCGCACATTCGTGCTCGGCGCTAAACACACTACGCTCATATTACCGAAAATTGATAATGCATTCTGGACACATGCCCGTTTGCGTGCGCGCATGGTGCGTGTGAGCCCTTGCGACGTACAAGGCGTACAGGCGCTTATACACACGCGCTGGCATTCGCGGCGGCCCCCATCTCTCGAGACGGAGCGCACTCGAAAGGCTGAAGTAGGGCGCGGCCACTCGGACCCCTGGGAACTGAGCTCTCGCCGCGTCGGGGCTAATTTGGGCCTAGCCCCTGCCCGCGCGGCGGCCGCTTTTTCAATGGCCTCCGGGCTGCAAACGAGGCCGCTTCTCTCTCGTTCTTCATTCACTCCTTGCTGTGATTTATAGCGGCGCCCGCGGGAGGATGGCGAAAGCCAATCATGCGCGCGCCTGTATCGGCTCGTATCAATTCTATGCAGGCCGGCTAATGACGCGGAAGAGTGCCGTTGAGATGATGACGGAGCAGGGAGCACTTTTATGTGCATACTTAACTACGGCAATTCTTTGTTCTTTTTTCGTCTATAGCGAAGTGCTCGCTCAAACGAACAAGCCTTTGTATATGCAGTGAAACAAGGTGGAGTTTTCTTCGTCTGTAGCAATCTGCTCACTTATGCGAACAAGGGCGGCTGGCGTTTTACTATTTCTTCTTCATTGTAATGCTCTACGCGCATCTCATTAGCATTAATGTGATATATATGCGGCATTAGAAAACAGGGCTGCGTCGTTCCACATAACGAAACCGGTAACAACGAGGAAGTTAAAAAAAAAAAAAAAGGTAGGGAAAAGGAGTCACTGACATTTGAGGAGTGTCGCAAGCTGTACCGTTGAAGAAAGGCAAGCAATTGTTTCATAACTGCGACACTCTTGGTTGACGCAGAGCGCGTTACGTTGTTCGGCTTTAAATTGAGCAGAAAATGAAGCTCAAATGAGCATGCATCCGAACGGCGCCTCTGCTTTGCTGCTATAGGGTTCGACGCAATCATCTAGCTCTGCAAACGAAGGGCTCTTATGCTATCGCGTAGATGCCTTAACACGTATCAAACTGACAAAACGTCGACGTCGCGTGGCGGCAGTGTAAGCACAGCTCGACACACGCGCTCGGTAAAAGTGCATTCCTGAAAACGTGCACCTCCCTTTCTCTTTGTTGATCTCTTTTTTTGTTTTGCTTCCATTGTCAGCTGTTATTTCAGTCCTCAGAAGGGAAAGGGAGGACAGACACCGCCCTCTCTTATAGCACTTTCAAGCGTGGTGAACTGTGCGGTACCGATTCCGCGTGCTCTGACAGTCGGCAAATTTGCACACAATGGGTCGTCGTGACGCGGGGAGCGACGTCCTTGCTTTCGCCCGTGCCGCCGCTTTCCTGCCGCTCCGGACTTCGAGCACGTTCGCCCCAAACGCTGCGTCGCGTTTCCTCTCCAGGTGTGAGCGGTTATTACGAACTGGGGCAGCTCGCGAAAGGGGTGTGCCAACCGCGAGTCGCCGCCAAGCGAGACCTTTTTCTGCTCGATGGCTTTCCGTTGCAGGCTGTTAGCACCCCGACAACCTACTACTTCCCTCTGCACGCTATCTCTCTCTCTGTAAACTGCAGCCAGTGACCGGCAGTGCCAGGGAAGTTCAGTGGCGTACGAAATCGTCCAATTCAATGGGGACGGAGAAAGTCTTCGAAAAGTTGTGCTCTTCGCTGTCACATGAGAACTATGCGGTTTGAATAGTCCCGATGGTATGGGCTAAGTTTTGGCTGGCTTCTTACTGACTGGTAATGCAGTATTATTCATTGAGTGAAACTGCTCCGGACTCAGAGAATACGAATATGCATTGGTTACAGTTACAGTTAACGTATGTACGTGAAGAGCAATCGTTCCAGACCCTGGCCACATTGAACCAGCAACCAATGCACTGTATATATATATATATATATCTATTGTATTCTACCACTCCCCTCTTACATGCCCTCGGGCCTTGAGGGTAAAATAAATGAAATGAAATGCTGACACACGCAGCAAGCGAGTCAGCTGTTCCAGACATAAGGAACATGAAGCGGCAACACAGATATATGATGCAAGCAGAAAATGCTCCAAGGAACAAAAAGGTGAAATGGAAATTTCTGTACAAACGGAAAGCATGGAGCGCGATCTGCTTTGCTCTCTCCTTTGATCTGTATACGCAGTGTAATCATTAGCTCAGTTGTTTTTATACGGGTCTCGCCCGCTATTGTACGGCCATCTGCTCCTCTCAATGCACAAGATGGCCATGCAAATAGCATAGTATATGCATGTCGTGACGAAGTCAATGCGTGCGTTAGGTGCCTGTGTTTCGAACACCCGGCTGACTGAGATCGTACAAGCCTGCATCATCTGTGCGGTGACTGCGTAATGCGAATGAAGATCGCCTAGTGTGTCCTGCACGCATGTGACCCAGTGTCAAGAAAGACTCGAATAGCCGTAGCAAGAAACCGGTCGTGAGTGTTCAATAATAATTGCGGTTCTCCTTCACTTTGTCTGCGTGGGCAGTAATTTCGCCCCACAACTCGTTGCACCTCGGCTTCGAACTACTCCAGCTGCGACCTTGCTCCCTGGAAAAATGCACCTGTGCACGAACGAGTGTCCAGATTGCAGCCTTCCGGCACGAATGACCCTGAAGTTCGGCAACGATAGAATCCTGCCTCCAAAGTATTTCCCCCTCCGCGCGCCCAGTAAGACCCAGTCTGAATGCGCAAAGGTTAAGGTTGCAAGGTATGCATGCCGACATCTTTAGCTGCATTATCCGTCTTTATTGCCTTGCTGTCATCTCGGGGGGCATTGTGCAAAGACAAATATACACGAACCGCTTTCTCTGTGCATTCTAGCGCAGTGATTACCCATGTAGCTTCGTTCCACCGCTTGCTATAACGCATTCGTATTGGCCCTCCTGTTCTGAACCGCCAGGGAGGCTCAGCGCAGCGGTTAATGCATTTTGCTGATCAGGACGAGGTTGCTAGTTACGAATCTCGAACGCATGGTGAATGCCTTTCACTCAAGCAGAATCTATCGGCAAGACGATCCTCGCAACCTTTGGCACGTGGCAATACGAAAAAAAAAAAAAAAATGGCTTAGGGCAGTCAAAAAAATCTATTACGATTTCTTTGTTTATTTATAAAAATAGTAAGATCGAAGCACCTTGTTGTATTCTTTCTTGTGTACACATGTAGACCTGACACAAAGTCCTTTTGCAAAGCTCTGATGTTTCTACAACAATAAATCTGAATTGCGCAAAGGTGGAAACCTCTAGTAATCGTGGCTTTGTATGCTTCTCGCGAGTGTTACTTTTTACAGTCTAAGATTTAATTTGCCTAGCCACTTTGTAACTACGAATGAGCGGCACGAAAGCAGCCTGCAGGATTGGAGGGCTCGCTTGTGTTTACTGTCAAATTTGAAAGCCCCCCCCCCCCCCCCTCTCCCTCCTCACTTCGAGAAAAAAAATAAAGTGCAAGTTCTATGGAAATGGTTTGGACATGTTCTTGAAACAGAATGCATGGTTTTTGCGTTGAGCTCGTCTCGCCGCTGCGTATGGCAGCAAGTCAAGCGCTGCACCGATACCCGGCAATCCTGGGCAAGGGCATTTTTTCAAGGGGAAGTGATTTTAAACGTAATTTATCGCAGATCGTTAAATGGTGCCGTAATGCAGATCCTTCTTCGGAGTTGTCAAAATTTTTCCCATTGGTTCTCTATGGCAGTCTTATCTATTCGGTGAACACGCAGGACAAGTATCAGTATGCACCGGAAGGTAGGTCATTTCCATTAATATGCCCGTAACAGTCCCTTATATTATATAATGGTATAAGTTGCGTCACAAATAAAAGGGACGTCCAAAGAATCTGGACTAGGCTCGTAAAACGGTTTACAGTTACGATAATGTCTCCTCTTCCTCGTTCAGAAACACTCGAGGACAAGAGTGGAGAGGATGGGGTAACTCATCTAAACCTCACGTACGAACGTCGTCAAAAGAGCTCTGCAGGTTACTAGAAACTTGTTTTCCATTAATGGTCGTACTAAGTTTACGCGATCAGACAGCCAGCACGAGTAAAGAAGAAAGATAGGAAGACGAATAAACACAAAAAAAGAGAATCTGGGTTACTTCCTTACTTTAAGAACCTTTTCCTCAAAGTCTACGTGACCTTTACTCACCGCAAGAGCGTTTCGCTGCCTCTATTATTATTTTTTTAACTCGATGTCGTGCCCTTTCTTTTGTCATCGTGACTCGCTGATCAAAAGCAATCACGAGAGCGTGCAGAGTGAGAGTTGTAAAACTGGGGCGGATCCGAGCGGTTCGATTGCTACGGAACGCCCTTCTTTCGTGCAGCTATTGCGCATCACGACTGTGGCGATCTCCGAGAACCGCCGTTGAGTTTCCAACATTTATTGACTCGTGCGTTAAGAAAGGGATCACCTGATTTTCGTGTCAAAAACGATTGTTCGCTAGTACAGGTCGGCAACAAACTTTTTATGTTCACGAAGTCGCTTTCCTCCTGAAGTATGACATATCTGTGCCTTTAATAGGAGCTGAGTGTTTCCTTCCAAGTCACCGCTACCTGAAGTTTTCTGAAAAACGCAGCGAACGCAGCCGTTGCTATGTCGCGAGCCGCAAACTGTATTCATTTCACACGCTCCTTTCATTGATGTTCGTCTTGTCTAAAATGGTGCATATTGACCAACTAGTGTTGTCTTCCTTGGACAACACAAAGTTTGCGAATTAAAGCTTTCTACCTTCTTCTGTCGATCGCATCATCCTCAACAAATTGAAACGACATGCGAAAATAAAATCAAGGAATGGGTAGCACTGTATGCACCACACAGGAAGAGGAAATAAGCGCCACCAACGACTGCATAGTCTCGTTTTCGCAAAATTTTGCCGCTGCATCGTGGGCAGCATATAACATATAACATCATGATAGACTACCGCCGAAAATATGACACTGGGCCGAGCCAAATCTGAAGAAACTGTGCAGGGATTACGTGAAGAATGCTGCTGTCCAAATTGTATACTGTCGAAGAATGGCATTGTAGAAGTCCGCACAATGCCGAGAGATGAGGTACGTTCCGTTGTTCCTGCTAGACCAGCTGAAGATAGCCGTACAGAGAGAGAGAGAGAGAGAGAGAGAGAGAGAGAGAGAGAGAGAGAGA
>JAJIZL010000120.1:822919-838128 GCA_023969395.1 Amblyomma maculatum | reverse complement strand
TTCTTTCTTTCTTTCTTTCTTTCTTTCTTTCTTTCTTTCTTTCTTTCAAAGTAGACAAGGGATTACATCAGACACTGAAGGATCCTTAGCCAGAGGCTAGTCGTGGATCCCAAAATGGATACAAGTATGTCTACTGACGACTCAGGAAGAAAACAAAATACAAAATAAAATACATATTTACCGGTGCAAAATGAAACAACTATTACTTTGATCGTGTTATCGCCACATTCTCTGGGCTGCACCGTTAAAGCTGCGTGCTTTAATTGTAATGAAGTGGTGCCCGTGACTTCACGTGACAAAGCGAGTACACCAGAGTGATAACCCCAGGAATGATCTTTGTTCTGAACCTCGGTCCTAAGCGACTCAGTAGTGCTCTCAAAATGGACAAAGAACGATCCAGACCAAAGAAACTTGTCGCCGCTCTTACTGTGCAAACCTCTCGTGTCGTACTTGAGTTTTCTTTGCTCCGCACGAAACGCCTGCATTTGTAACTGCCGTTTTCGACCCCCGCAGTCCCTTTTTATACGCGACATCTTTCAGGGCTTCGTGCAGCAGAAAAGCTTGTTTCAGAGTTGTTGTTTTCCCTTTTAACTCGAAAATATTCAAGGAAGCAAAGAAATAAAAATAGTTTTGAAAGTACGAGGAATCGAACTCCGACCCTTTAGACTGCTAGACGAGAACTCAACCGACACACCGCATAACGTTTTTTTTTTTTTTATTGCACTGAAAATATACAATATTTACACAGGAACCGTCAGCCGTATTTGACTGACGAACCAGGATTAAAATTCTTTCAGTGATTTCAAATTTTCAATGTGCGGGAGCCCGCCAGGTGCTGGATTAAAAGTTTTATAAGTTCACAATATCTTGCAACACTTTCCTTAAAGTATTCTCTAGCTGGCCGTGCGTCAAGGTCAAGACCAGCATGCCGCACTGCCATCCTGCTTCTCCAAATACTGTGCAGGCCCAACGCAATCATCAGATCATATGACATACAGTCCTCGTTTTCAATCGGGAGATACCTAATTCCGTGAGGGTCAAGTGGAAAATCCTTTTCACCACATAACGTTACTACGTCAAATAAAGGTGCGGCTGGTGTAGTGTATGCTTGGACGCACGACTGTATGCTGTAGCCATTGGAAACGAAGTGTTACCGAACTAATAATTAAGGAGATAATGAAGTACATTTCCACCAATTTTATGCTTTGCTTGCATGATGAAAAGAATTCAGACTTGAAAATGCACAACTGTTGCTTTTGTTTTTCAGCGCGCATGTGCCTTTATGTCACGTCGCAAAATATGAAATGCTGCCAGCCATGTATACCAATAGTCGAGATTACTCTTCCCATACGCTCACTTTTTACATGAAAGAGTACTGAGCTATTTGGGCCGAAAAGCTGTCGCCGCGCCCTAGAATAGCCGAGAAGAAACTTGGCGCCGTTCCAAAAGTGTCGAAAAAAATATCTATGCGACTGAGTATAAAAATTATGATGCAACCGTTCTTTAAAAGCGCAACGCAACTCAGGACTGCCATACCATCAGCTTCCCAATTCACATGCATCTGTCAGTCAAGGTGGGGGCTAGATTGTTATAGTGTGGTTTAGTTTATGTGGGTTTAACATTCCAAAGCGACTCAGGCTATGAGAGGCGCCGTAGTGGAGGACTCCGAAAATGTCGACCACCTGGGGTTCTTTAACGTGCACTGACATCGCAAAGAACATGGTCGCCTTGCTTTTCGCCTCCATCAAAAAGCGGCCGCAGAGGCCGGGATTCGATCCCGCATCCTTGGACACAGTTGTCGAGCTCCCTAACCAATGCACCACCGCGGCGGCGTACGTAAGGCGAAGATTGAGCGTCGCCCTAATTCAACCTGTCAAGACGAGTATAATCTTGCTAAACTATACAAAACCACGCTTAAAACTTTGCTATCAGTGATCAGATTTCATTGTTATATTCAGTATTATGCTATTGCAGCATTGCTACAAGCAGATCATTTAGAAAGCATTGTAAAACTGATGGTGCCACGATAATATATAGTTCTAACCGGTATTGTACGTTATAAGTGTGTTTTACTGTACTACAGTACATATATACGCGGTCGTATTTATAAGCTTGGGCCGTTGATGGAACACAACAGCAGAGGATGGAACACAACAGCAGAGGACAAGTTGACCCAGAAAAAAAAAAAAAGTGAGTGGGCCGTGGACGTCTATGTGGCTCACGTGTCGCGTCATGGGCATCCCGCAGAGCATCATCGCCAAGCATCCGACGGCAGTGAGCAGCCAGCGGCGTGGCAGCAGGTCGGGAGAGAATTCGTCCCGCACGGAGCTCAGCACGGCCTGCACGGTAGCGCACTGCGAAGATCCAGAGGAAGAACGGAAGAGTGGTTGTGTCGGAGTTACTAGCGTGTATGCGAGAACGCCTCAGAAAACTCCCAATAGTTAAAATAAGGGATATACCGGCGTTTTAAACGTCTTCAAGCTGAATATACTGCTGTATCGTGGCTTCCGCTTGCTGGAAGGTAGCGAAATATAAAGCCTTCTGCTGGCATATGATAATCCACAGCGTCTACGAATGCGGTTAGTTCTGAAAGTGCAGTGTCACACTGGCATGTTCCTGGCATAAAGCATTCTGGCGACAGTAGCCGCCACTTTCACTGCAAACGGAGCATTTATTATATGTTAGAATAAATGCTAAAGCATAAAATGCAGAGTCGCAATCACCGAACGATTCCTAAAGTTCTCTTCGGTGCTTCGACACAGTCTTGAAAGGGCGTGGATCCGAGAGGCTGGGCTATGAAGTCTCCCATTTCAAAACAGTGATCGCTGAGTCTTTTTTTTTTCTTTTTTTTTTTTTTTTTTGGTGCCGACGTCACGAATTTGAATAGTGTCGGGGGAAACTGTCCTAATGAAATCTTCTTGGAGCAAATGAGTCTTGCTTCCAAACGAATACCAAATACCAAGAAAAAGTCATAGAACCAGGTTTTAGCTAAAAACAAAAAAATTGATAGCTTTGTCCTCAGTGCCACTTTAACAGCTGTGCGTGATCTTATCAATGCTCAGAATTTATTTTATAACAGTAAAATCAACATCGCCTGGTGGATTATTGGGTGGTTGCGCGGAAGAGGTGTTTTGTGGGAATATCTGAACTGCTTTAGGAGATTAGAGAGCAGGTAAGGCCATAGTAATATTAGGACGACAGTGCAAATTGCTCAGCGTAAATGGTGATTCGCAAAATAATGGTACCTGCTGAAGCTAGGGAGAAAATTCTTTTTATTACACTTTCCGTCTAACAGAGCCCCACTTAAAAGTGAAAAAACTCTCACCTGTGCATTCAGTGCCATGCAGAGAAGCGCCACGTAGAAGAACGTCAGCCACAGATGGGAATTTGTGATGCGACTCACTGCTTCCGGATAGGCTACGAAGGCAATGTCGAAGCCTGCGAGAAATGGGCCAACATCAAAGTTTTCAAGTCTGACATTTTGTTCTGACTCACTCGAACAATGGGCCAGCAGTGAAGCGCTTTGAAAAACGTTGCCAGTCCTTTCAAGTTTACGTTCTTTGCCGAAGTCGCATGACGATTGTTTTTTGTTTGGCCTGGTGAAGGTGATGAATAAGAAATTGACATTGGCAAGTCCTAAATACTGCATCAGTGTGCTTTCACACAGATTTTAATGAAAAAAAAAAAAAGAAAGATCGATATTTGCCATAATTCTTCAGCGCTTGTAATGAAATAATTAGGAGGATAAATGATAATTAAGATGGCCTTAAATCCCGAATCATAATCAATGCTTCGCATCCTGAATACAGCCTACATTTCATTTGTTTTGGTACTGTGCACGTAACAAAAAGATCAAGATGCATTCCGTTTTTTTTTTTTTTCGTTCATTTGCAAAAATGAGCTACATTTTAATATGGCGAAATCTTTGCCTGCACCACTGCTGAGCGCATGAGAACGCTGAAGCCATACCAGATGAGATGACGTCTTCAACGTGCACCTGAAGAGAAGATGCCATGAAACCGAGCACGGAGAATGCGATGAGGCCGTAGCCAAAGCTGGCGAAGAATTGCGTGGCGATTACTACTTCCACGTCGCTGAAAAAGGAGAAAGTATCAGGTGAAGGGGTGTATAAAAAGGATCCATCCATAACTCCCCTGTTCGTGGTAAAATAACGCGAACTAAAAAATAATATGTTAGCATTTTTCTTGCCATGTGTTTGCGCTGACGACTTTATACATGTCTCAAAGAAAACTTTCTAACCCGAACGAATGGAAAATAAGGCACTCTTTATGACACGTAAAAAGCACACAGCCACTGGCAACAAGGCATGGGCGCGGAACCCACCGGCTGTGAGTGGTTGTTTTCCTCGTACTATTTAATTGTTTATCTCTATGATTACCGCATGCTTATTGTATGCTTTCCTTGGTTTCAGTGGCTGCTGGCTTCTTTTAGAATAAATGAAAACAACTTTTGGATGCATTTTCTGGCTTGCGGTCAATAGGCAAGCTGTTTTGTAGTAGCATTGTTAAATGATTGTTTGCGTCGGAGCGAATAACTGTGCTACACCTTTTACGATGTTGATACAATAAATTATTAGGATTTAGTTTTGCTGTTTCGGTAAATGACACATTTTGTTCCTGAAAATAAGCGTTTGCTGTGGTTTATTGGGTTAAACGCCCCAAAGCGACTCCGCCTATAAGAGACGCAGTAGTGGAGGAATTTCGACCACATGGGGTTCTTTAACGTGCATCGACATGTGCTGTGTTCGGTCTTATGCCGCATTAGCAAGTCGGGCTATCATGCGCTTTAAAAAATAAGCTTTTAAGGTAAAGTTTTTTGGAGTAGCTGAATCACGTGCATCGTCACGTAACTACAAAATTTCAACAATAAGGTTTGTAGCTATGTTGGATATTTCCCTTTGTAATCAGCATCAGAACTATGTACTAGCATCTGCAGCCAATATAGCGGCCGAAGAAGGGCCGCACTCAAACAGTCTTATAGGCAATAAATTCTACAGGTGTAAAATAGAATATTCGGATAGTCTCGCGTTGACTACGGCACCTATTTTTCATTTTTTAGCCCGCCTTCCTCCAATCACTTACGGCACGGTCCAGATGTTCACCGATATGTGTGACAGATACTGCGCCTTTCCTTTCCTACAAACCAATTTGCAATTTAATAGTCCCTTCACGACCGAGAGTTATGGATAAACTTACGCCACAGTTGCGTTCAATGAGTTGTCTACACAGCAATCTCGTTTTTTTCTGAATGCAGTGCTTCAGCTTGTAAACATACTTTAGAACGTAAGCATTTCTGCTCGGGGTGAAAATCAGGATTTTCATGGCCGTTGCACAAATGGCCTTGACCTTTGACCTCAAACCTTTTCACACCCGTTCCCGGCGTGTTTCAGGTGCCCACCGAGAATTGTGACAGATACAGCGCCTTTCCTTTCCCAGAAACCAATTTACAAATTAGGTGTATCCCCACCGTGGTGGCGCAGTGGTCAAGAGGCCAGATTACTGTACCGGAGTATCGGAGTTCGAACACGCCGGCGGCGGCTGAGTTTCCATGGAGGTGAAACAGCGTTGCTTATGCGCCATAAATCCCAACACAACACTCCAGTACACGTTAAAGATTTCAACGTGGTCGAAATTGCACCGCTGCCCTCCACAACCGCATCTCTTTCTCTCTTCGCTTTCACTCTCTCCTTACTCCCTTTCCTTACACCGCGGTTCAGGTGTCCGCGGTAAAAGTGAGGCAGATACTGTCTTCCTTTTCCTAGCTTCAACAAAATATGTAACAAATTTAGGGGGACACTTAAGCTCCACCGTTAAGGTGATAGCGTTTTCACCTTAACGCTAAGGTGATAAGGTGATAAGGACATGATAGCGTTTTGCAAACATGGACATTGCTTTTCCTTTTTATTATTGTCTATGTTTATTTGTTTCCTTTGTAATTTTTTTTTTGCACCCTTATTTGTATCACCAAGGTTAAGCTTTTCATTCTGAGTATTTGACACACTTGAACCTCCTTTTTACAATTTTTCATTTTCAGTTATTTTTAATAACTGATTTTACACATGCTAAATATTCTTAAATTGGATAAAGCAATGACTTTTCATTTTGAGCATTTTGACATCTTCGGACCTTCTTTATTCGCCTTCGTTTTTAATCATTTCCATTAATTAATTGGTTAATTACACACTCAACATTTTCTTATTTAGCATTTCAGGTATTGTTTTCTCTTCCTATCATTTTGACACTGTTGAATCCCCTTGTTTTCAGCTTTTCGTATTTTCACATTTTTCCATGAATTGATGAATTACACACACTAAATTTTCCTAATTAGCATTATCAAGCATCGCCTTTTTATTCTGAGGATTGTGACACCACTGAATCCTTTTCTTTCCATTTTTCCTTTCTTTAATTCATCACCTAATTAAAATGATTTCATTAATTCGTCGTCACATGCCAATCAATCAAATTGTCACGAATTAACTAAGTCACGAATTATCATGATACGAATTTCTTTTTTACGCAGCCTCGATTATTTCCGACATGCGTGCGGACTACTACTACCACTACTGCACAGTCACTAACTACTACGAAGACAAGCTTTCGACCGAACGAGCTGTATAAGTTATCGTTTAGTAGCGGAATGACACGGCGGTGTCAAAGGCGCTATCGCGTCTACTTTTAAGGCGAAACCTGACTGTCTCATTAATTCAGATCGTCAAACCGTGTACAACATTGCTAATGAATGCAAAATCACGCTTAACAGACCTTTGGCTCGCACAACTATGAGTGTTGAAATTATGCTACTGGTGCACCCAACAATTTACTTCTTATTTTACACAAATAAAATATTTAACATGTCTTTCACTTTTCCTCTACCAACAATGCACCCCTCCCCTTCCCCACCATAAATTTAGATCCAGGCACCAATTTCAAATCATGGGGAAGTCCTTTGCTGCGCTACAGTCGCTGCACACCGTCGTGGAAGGCACAGTCTGGCTGCGGACGACATTAATGGCGCATTGCACTGGTGGCTCTTCGTCGGATGCAAAGCTGAAGTCAGATAACACGACGGTTTGAAGAGGACGAAGGGAAAACAACTCCACTCACACGTATTGTTTTAAGACAACAGGCAGCGCTGTGCACCGCCAATAGTGGGCACTATATCGAAGACTACTGTATTCTAGGAAAGAGGACGTTTACACTTTTTTTTTATGTAACACCTTTCAGTTCTCTTATCTAATCTCTTAAACACTGGCTGAGCCACATTTGCTGGGCGTGCCAGCTTAATAGCGTTTCTGTTAAATCTCTGCTGCCATTATGCAAACGAACAAAACAAACTCTCACTTCGTGAGCTTGTTTCGGATCCGGCCGAAACCGGCATAGCAGATGACGGTGCCGTAGCCCAGGCCCAACGAGCGGATCACTTCCTCAGCAGCCCTCCTCCAGAGCTGGAAGACCGACAATGGGGAATCATTACTGACCGCTCGCAACAGTTCGTTTCGCCATGGCTGCAGGCACATGTCAAGGAAAAGAGAGGTGGGAAACTAAATCCAGATAATCTCACCCCATCCTACTCCGCTTTTGGTTTCCGCGGTCTTAATTGGCAAGACTCTAGTGGGGAATGCTTTTCCAAAAACCCCTTTCCCCTTTCTCGCTGAGTGTTGTAAAATACCTCGGGCTCTTCCAGATTGATTGATTGATTGAAAACTTTATTGAGGGCATAGGAATTCTCGGAGTTGTGGGTGGTCCGACTACTCCGGCCGCCCTGTGGCCTGCGCCGCAGCGTGGGCCCTGTGAACCAGTCCTCGTTGTTTGTCGGGGTCCTCACTGTGCAAAATCTCACTGCTCCAAATTGGGATTAGGAAGTTTATCTATATCTGGTGTATAAAGTGAGGCGTACCATTGGTGGAGTTTAAATTGTGTAACGAGAGTGTCTGTTTGTAGCCGGCGCAGGGTGTGTTCTTCCGCCGTGTTTAGAGTTTTGTGAGGTGCGGGGTATGACACCGGGATCCCCCCTTAGCCGACGAGGAAAACGAGCATATTACACAGCCCATAATCACCTTTGCTGAACACCTTCAGGCCTATAGACAGGCCAGACAGGCTTCAAAAAATGTTCTTGGCTACGTACCCACATGTCTGTTAAATAAGAGTGCTCACTGCAGATTTGATGCATTTGATATATAGGTATACTTTTTAAGGCTATAATAAACCAGGCGTATGAGCCGGCATAACAGTGAAGGTTATTGTTTACTTTAAATGCCTTATGTGCTTACTTTGTAGAAGGCCTTTCAGTTGAACTCAATAAAGTTCTCACTTTATCAAGATTCAATTCAGACACAGCTTGTATGAAGGCTTTTTTTTTCACTACGATTTATTAGGACCTGTGATGAATGTCATGCATTTATCTCAAAATCTTAACACTTTCGTGTGAAATGGCGCTCATTTACAAAGAAAAAACTAAAATAAGCAGAAAGTTCATACAGCATCATGAATGAAGACTTGAAAGTGCGGTCTGCTTCATTCATGTTCACGCATCCACCTTGTGAATAAGAAACACACTAGGTTTTACAGTTTTAAACTGCGCTTAGAATTGGTTTTTGCGCACATGATTGGAACAAACTCCGCACCGAAGAGCTGAGGATTTTTGGGCGATAGGCCGATCTCATTTGGAACAACTGAAGCGGGAATTAGGTTGCTAAAGACCATGCACGAGGTATTTCAACGCGCATGCAGTATGTTCGATTTTTTTTTGCCAAGCCAAATATTTTGTATCATCAGCCATCGAGCCCAGCTTATACAACCTGACATTTCAGCGAGAAAAGAGCATGTAAAATCTTCTTATGGCGTAGTTTAGTAGACGAATAACCTCTAATATGCAATAAAGAATATAAGTGGTTCGAAAAGTTCCATGAAGTTCGTAACTGCCCGCGTTTATTTATGTGCTCAGTACTATACTATGTGCTCATTACTAGACAACTTTTATAGCTGTACAGCGAAGGCTGGGCAGGAAAGGGAAGGGAAGGAATCGCACCGTCGTTTCCCCATTCGCCTCACCGCACACTTACTCCAAACAATACAACACCACGCGACGGCAGCCCAGACCTTCACATTCTTGCTTACCCTTAGCTGTAGAGCCACAGAAAGCTGACTGCGACGCTGACTCGTACAGTCATTTTAGAAACATCCAGCCGACTATAGAGGACTTTTGTTCTATTTTCAGCTTTATCAATCAAAATTTGTGAGATTAGATATTACTACACTAAATGCAGTCCACTGCACTGAGCCGACACCACCGAGATTTTAACAAGGCCTTTGCATCACCTTCTCTCCCATCAGCGAACGTCATGACAAGCGGATGAGCGATAAAGGATCAGCCACTGAATCTGCGCGTACAGGCTTGGATAAAAGGGCGAGATGATATCATGTGACTCGACACAGATTCGCGCTCGCACCTTCATTTGCTCGTACTTTATCGCCATCCGCCTGTCGTGACGTAGGCTGCTGGAGTGCGCAGGCCTTGTTAAATTCTCGGTGGTGTCGACTGAGCACGTGTGAACGAAATCAAGCACTCTGATCTTCAAAAGCGTGATAGCTGTTTGTCACATAATCCCGTCCGATACACCAAATTGATCTATCGCGCGCTATGGATGCGCATGGTGATTGACAAGATCAAGGAGCAGCCAGATTGAAAATAAGTTGCTCGTGCCTCTTCCACATTGGTTATCGGTTCGTGACTAGTGGTGTAGCTGTCGTATCATTTGCTGCTGTAGAGCGCAGGCGGAGACATGCCCTGTACACAGTAGTCTGCTAAACCTCGAGAGTACAGGTTCTTTCTTGCAACCTCCTCGAGCTGTTCCGGAGCCTGTTTTCTGTTACGCGGCTCAAATCTCCCCGTGTCCTCTTCGGCAGCAGATACCAAGGCGATGGCAAAAAGGTTACGCTGCTACACTGTTATGATTGGTCAGCGCAGGGGCGAAACACGACACATCGTGATTGGCCAATGCGTGCACAGTCCCAGGCTATATAATCACTAAAGTATCCCACAATCACAAATGAATGTGAACTGCTTCATTAGGGCGCTTATGTAAACGCCACATTCGCAAACGGATCACGACTGGAAGGAATAAATGACCTGGAAAAGTACGATAACTGGCTCAATGAGTCTGGCTTCGTGCGAATGAATTCATTTTTCCGAAACTGATTCTTGGTTGACCGTGAGCTCCTTAGATGTCGCAAACATATATGTGTGGAGGTCCTGTTCAAACTTAAAGCAAGGATTTGTCGTACGAGCACCCGGGATTCCATACCAGATCAATTCACCCACAAGCAAAGCTCCATAAAGCTCCTGAATATTAATGCATACCGTGACGGAGAGGACTTCACTCCAGCGGGGCACGACGTAGAACTTGAGTCCAGCGGACGCCCCGGGAAGGGTGAGCGTCCGGGCCAGCAGGATGAACATCAGCACGAAAGGCACGACGGTGGTGGCATAGATGGCCTTCAACGCACGTGGACCGAAAGAAAGATGGCACTTATTGTATATACGTGGCCACGAACAAACAGCACACCACGAAAAAGCGGAGTTAAGAACAGCACGCAAAGGGCAGCACAGCGGCAAAGCAGCACACGGGAAAGAAAGATGGAACGCTTCTTGACAGCAGATCGAGAAATGCCGCACATCAGCAAAACCTCACACAGAACAACCAGCACGAAAACAAGCAGGCGCAACTCACCACGGTGCAGCACCGCGGAAGGGCTGAATTATAGCTGAATTGTCACAGCCAAATGAAGATGATACTCATAAGGTAATAAACTCACGCCATGGCGTTATAAGAATACATTAGATTGTAAGGGAACTATTAGTTTTTAAAACACTATATGAACTGACCTTGCGAAGGACGACAGAGTGACCACAAATAAAGGTCCTGGACTACAATTTTTTTTTATATTTGCATTTAGGCTCATTTTTTATTATGTATTTTAGGCGCTTTACTACATTTCATTTCAGTATGCTTTTTGATTTAAGTTATGCAGAGTGCGATGCGTGAAAATAAATGATTTTCCTATTTGATAACACGCTATGAATACACGTTTTACATAGTTTTGTATAACACATGTGCCACGAGCACTTAGCCCTTCTATTCTTCGAACCCGACCGCGGCGGCTGCGTTTCGATGGAGGCGAAACGAAGAGGCGCCCGTGTGCTGTGCGATGTCAGCGCACTTTAAAGATCCCCAGGCGGTCGAAATTACTGCGTAGCCCTCCACTACGGCTCCTCTTTCTCTCTTTCCACTTTCACTCCCAGCTTCCTACCTTCCCTTACGGCGTGGTTAAGGTGTCCACAGAAAACAAGTGAGACAGTTACCGCGCCTTTTCCCTTCCTTTTCCCTTCCTAGCAAATGACTGATATCATGAGCGACTCGCAACAAGCCTGAAAGGCATGACCCAGTGGGGAGCTCTGCCAAGCAGACGCGTCCACATCATGTCGAATTACGCTCCCAGTACACACACGTCACAGTATTCTGCGGATCCTAGGCCACAAAGGCATAGAGGACAATGAGGCTATTGACGGGATAACTCGAGGCCATACATTTCGACCCCCGTCTTCGTCCACCTCCGAACCTTCGTCTCCACATACGGCGAAATCATAAACTACCACAGACTTTATCGCGTGAAATGCGCAGCCCCCACAAAGACCTCACTCGTCCGGAAACATGCACAATAAGATTTGGCCCACGCAATACCGCAGAAATGCCCGTCCCGCCTGTGGAGAGATTTCCAACATCCTGCACATGGTTTGGAACTATAATTTTCGAAAGTGTCACTATCTCAATGACCTCGAATCAACGGATTAGTGCCAACGCCGAAACCAGAAGTAGTAGCCATTTCCGGTTCCGGCGCTTCAGCCAATCATATGAATCGAGAACAAAGAGATAGCGACATTTTCTATAACGACGCAAACTCGGAATACGGACTGTTGTTACAGGAATTTATCCATGGGCAGTGGGATGTGAAGCTGGTTGACAAAGAGCTCCCCCTTCAGCGCCAGCTGATCGGTCAGATTCGCCAGCGATTTCCCGGACTTGGGTGAAGCATCCGAGTAATTACTTTAAATAAATAAAGTTTATTCTCTCTCTCTGTCTACATATATTACGCAATATCCGTTACAATATACACTCAATACAAGGCATCCATCATTCTTGTCGAGCGTTTTTGGACTCGTCCTTGAAATAGATTCGCGGTTCGCTGTTCGCACTAGAATATGGTGTCGCCATCTGTACTGGCAGGGGCGTATCAGGTCGAAGTCCCGGTGGCCTCCGCAGCGGCGTTACCCAAGTGGTTTTCTGGCACGGTTTTCACTTCCTCTTGAAAGCTCCCTGTCAAACCGCGGCATGGCGACGGATTTCGGATCGACGAACAAGTGCGCTTCGCGTAAAACCACCTCATGTCGGCGATGGAACCCGAACCCACGACATTGATTTTCGCGTCCGGTGCTCTACAGACTGAGCTATTTGCTCTTCTATCCTCTACTCATTTAATAATTTATGATGCGTGTATCGTATCCTTTACAGTATTCGTATCTCCACCCTCCACAGTATCTCCACCCTCTTCCATAGCGAGGGACGTGCAACGTCTTCTGTTTCCGCGTCACGTAGAATGTGATCTAAAGGGGAGAATTGAAGGTATGTGATAACCCTCTACTCTCTACAGCTGTCGCTGTAGCTCAGTGCAATAAAGAAAAAAATCGGCGTAGCTCAATGATTAGATCAATAGACACTAAATCCAGAGATTGTGGATTCTAATACCATCTGCAGCATGTGGTTTTCTTCCATTTTCTATTCGGCTGTCTCCTTGACTACATTTTTACCGTATTTTCGCAAGTTCGGCGGGATTCTCTCTGTTATCGTGGGTCACGTAATGAGTTTATTTCAAGAAAAGTATAATCGCGCTCGACGAAGATGTTTGGAAAGTTTGTTTTCCAATAAAATGCTACTTTTTCACGCCCGTCTTGTCAAGATATCGACGCAAGAACGGGAGGGGAAAGTGAGAAGGGGGCAAGTTTTCGAATCTAAGCACCCCCCCCCCCTCCCCAGCCCACCCCTTCTCTCTCTATCTTTCGGCACTGCAATCGTGTGAAAAAGCGGGTATTTGGGAATCGAATAAATAGAGAATTTCCCATTGGTCAAAACAGAAAAGATTGCCGTAAGCCCTCTTGATGTCAATGGTTATTGGCTCCGTTTGTATGTGTCTCAAACCGAGCCCCTCAATTTCGCTACAGTTTCTTGCTGATTAACGTCATAAAAAAGCCTATTCTCAAGTCTTTTGATCGAGCTCGAGGCCACCAAATTAAAATTAGAACTCAATACTGACCTTCTTTGAGAAAACTAGTTTCTGAATTTGTATTTCAAAAAATAGTGTAATTCTAAGTTCAAGCTGTTATTTACTGATTGCAGTTAGCCGCATACAAGATTAGAGCACAGATACATGTGACAAAACGAAGAACTAGTCAATAAACCGACGAAGTGGCTAAGCTACGTCCATGATTAGGGTGATTTGTGTATCACTGAGTGACCTTCATTCACAAAACAACGTCTTCTCAGATATGGCATCGGGCTATGGGAATAACGTCCTAGTAATAGTAGTTGCGAACGTTATTCTTGCAACAAACCGATGCTTTTAAAAGAATGTAAGTATCCACTTCTTCCACTAATCCCGTATCCAGGACACAAGTCAGCTGGAGATGTCTTTGCATGACAGTGGACGTGTCATGGCTGATTATTGTTATGGTGGTATTTAAATGGGTGTCGACGTGAGAAGTGACGTGAGGAGTGACTTCACCTTTGTCAATGACTTGATGCCGTTGTGGACGCAAGCGAACACAAAGCACCAGCCAACGGTCAGAGCGAGCAGGAGGTGAGTCTGGTATGAAGCTTGTTGTTTGCTTCGTGGGTTGAAACCAAGCACTCTTTTGCTGCGGGGAGGAGATGCAAACAGGGAACACAATTAATTAGATCATACACACACATATACACTTTAATGGAATAGCAGGGAAAGAGGAACATCGACTAATTAATACCCAAGACAGGCTGCTGCTCAGCTGGATGGTGCACAACGTTTCATATTAGGAGTTGGAGATAAGCAGCTTTAGAGGAAGAGATCATGTGTGTCAGCCATCTGTCGCTTTCCTTAAATGAAGGCCTGATGACACATCCCGTAATGTAGGCTGAAGTGTTTATTTTTTTTTTATTTTGCCCTTTATTGCACCAATTTGGTAGGCCCTGCAAGAAATTTGTAGAAGCTTCCGTGCTGCATAAACTTGAGGAAAGGTACCCAAGAGCTTTCTTGTACGTTTCTCTTTTCTAGTGTCTGTTCATGTGTTTTGCGCTGTTTCTTCCAGTTTTCAGGAAAGGTCGTGTAGAAATTCTAGTTTCTCTTAAGAAAGGAGTTCTGTCCGCTCATTTTTTTTCGCTTTCATCGGCTTTCTCCCCACTTCGCAAGATAAGCTCTACCAGAAGTGTTGATTAACACTGACGTTTCCAAATATATAATTGCCAGGAACCCATAATTACGCCCATGTCACAATGTATTATAGAAGTAACAGGCTAGAGAACGAGAGAGATCTGCCATTAGGCACTTGACCTCGCCAATAGCGAACATTGCGGCGGCGCGTTGCTGTCGCCCACACCTGAACAAATTACTATGGCGTTTATGAGCCTTCAAACAAAATTGGCAACTCGTATTGCGTCATGTTCCTGGCGACTTTTTTTTTTCTTTGGTTGCGCAGTGTTTTGGGCGTAAAAATGTGACCGCTAAAACCTCATGGTAATTTACCGGCTTCTGGCGGTGCTGCGATCGCACTGCCTTGGGAGCATTACGAAATAGGCGAGGTTTCATGGGGACGCATGGAGAGACTCGTCTACTACATCATCTATTTCAGTGCTCTGTATTCATGTAATGAGGCATTATAGGATGTCATTAACACGGGGACACAGAATAAAAGAACCCCCGCTGTTCTCGGCTCCAGAGGCCCTTCCTTTCTTTCAGGTAATTCAGGCGCTGTTTCTTATTTTGATTTAGGAAAATATTTCCCCGTTAGAATAGTATACCTAGGACTCAAAAACGCCAATTCCTATATTTGCGAAAGCCAAGACTAGGCGATCATTGTGTGTGTGTGTGTGTGTGTGTGTGTGT
>JAJIZL010000120.1:808738-822519 GCA_023969395.1 Amblyomma maculatum | reverse complement strand
TGTGTGTGTGTGTGTGTGTGTGTGTGTGTGTGTGTGTGTGTGTGTCACGTGGCGGAAATGCACATAAGTTTACGAAAAAATATATATTCCTAGTGGAAAACTTGACTTGCGTGAAAATGATAGAAGGCGGGTGCCACTATGTGGAATGGTACTGCGTTCAGTATCTGCTTTAAAAAGCACTTCTTGCGACAAGAATGATGCTAAATTCACCTGAAACAAACAAATCACTCCCAACTGCTCCAGACGTGAAAAACACGCTAGCCCGGGGAGTATGAAGTTGTGTACATAGCGCTTTAAGGGCAGACCTCAAAATTAACTGAGGGTAAATAGTCAAATCACAGTGTTATGCCTTCTACTAGCTTTGGTTTGAAATCATTCACAAGTGCATGATATTGAATGACAAGGCAAAAACGATCCTTACTAGAAGAACTGGTACGAGGACACTCGGCTGGCATTGATGCAGTTTGTGAAGAACACGCTGTCCTCAAGGGCCGTGTAGTTGTTGGTTTGGTTCGCTGCTTCTAGATGGCCCAACCTCAGTGGCGTGATCGTGAGCAGCCAGTCGTGCTTGTACTTGTTGAGGACAGCCTCCTCGATGGTTCTGCAGGGGAACTGTAGGCAGTCGAAAGAAAATGAAATGGGCGCAACGGAGGCTTCCATTCAAGAGGCGTCCGTGTGCTGTGCGATGTCAGAGCACGTTAAAGATCCCCAGGTGGTCGAAATCACTTCGTAGCCCTCCACTACGGCTCCTTTTTCTCTCTTTTCACTTTCACTCCCACCTTCCTCCCTTCCCTTACGGCGCGGTTGAGGTGTCCACAGAAAACAAGTGAGACAGTTTCCGCGCATTTCCCTTCCTTTAAAGGCCCACTGTCCACCCTCCGGTCGAAAATATTTTCTTCCCCGGTGACTGTGAGACTTCGCCCCTGGAACGCAAGGCCGCAAAATGTTTTTGAAAAGAGTAACTAATAACGCAGTTACAGCCACCGCAATCACCCGATTCTATCCTGCCTCTCTCCTTCCGTTCCCTCGCAAAGGTTTTTCACTCTCCTGCCCGAGGTCGTCTAGCCTCCGCAATACGAATTCCCCTTCCTCCTCCGCGTTTGGCGGGAGATGGGGCATGGCTCTCCGCGAGCGCGAAAAAAAAAAAAAAAAAAAAAAAACGGTCGAGGGAGCGCGCGCCGCTGGATTCAGTCTGGCCGTGGCGAGGGAAAAGCGCGCTGCGAGCGGTAGACACCCATCCTTCTCCCGTCAGTCAGCGAGACGGACCAATGGACGTCGTTCTCGATACGTACGTCGTTATCGGGGCCCGTCGGGCCAGCGCAGGGAGCGGTGAAGCTGGCTTCTCAAAGGAGAGCATGAGGGAGCTTTGAATTGTATTTTCGATGCTTCGCGGCGCGCGTGTCGCTGTAGAATTTTGCACAGACTATCTCCGGTACCTGATCGAAACACTGGGCTCTTTTTCTTAAAAGGGCCTTCCCTGGACAGTGGCCCTTTAAATCAATCAGTTCCATTCAAGAAAATACACTCATCGATTGGCATATATGCTACACTTCGCTGTTCGTCATTTGTTAAAATACAAGCATCGTGGCCGACACGGTCAAGGTTTTAGTTCACATGTCATCCACACTTACAGGAAAAGTTCAGTGCGCGGTTCCGCTGCATTAGGAAGCACACTAATGGACTGTCACACACCAAGATAGTAGTAATTTGTTCTAATTCCATCAAGCTCATTTTCTTTTGTTTCTGCTGAAGATTGATGAAGGTTTCTGTGGCAATATATAAATCATTTACAAATTTAGGGTATGGTGCGGACACGGCCAGGATGTCGGTATATTATGAGCCATACTTAACGGGAACAGAACGTACGCAGTTCTGCTGCTCAAGTAGCGTCCGCAGCGTCTGAGCCATGGTCACCTTGGTCATGTAAGAAAATTGACAGCCGCTGGTGCTAAGCTAGCGGCGAATCAGGCAACGGACTGTTCCCACTATGCGTGTCCCGCGCTGTACGTCCGCTAATTCCCAGTCATGCTATTCCTCAGCCAACCCTGTTCTCACGCCCACTTTCTTTTAGTGCGAATGCACTATTTCACGAGGTCTAACCAGGCCTTCGGGATGTGAATGACATATACTGCAACTTTGCTTTGCTGTAAGCCAATTATTCTTATATTATTCAGCTGTCCATCGAAAGCGTGACAGATACTGCGCCATTCCTTTCCTGTAAACCAATAACTAATGAAAGCATTATTAGGGTATGTAAAATGATAAATAGTGATGACGATAAGTAATAACAAATACTAATAAAATACTAACCCATGATAAAATTAGTGGGTTAAAAGAATAAAATAAAACCTAAATAAAAAGAAAAATAAATCAAATTAGATCTTGCTGCTCGGCATGGCTGCCTGCGCACCGCGCAATTGGTACGGCACGCCAGACCACGCCAGGATGGCGAGTAAGCCGGGTCCTTCTACTGTCTTGGTCAAACAAGCACGCCATATCCGGCGGGCTGAGTTGGAATGGGAGCCTGAATACGTTGCCTAATGTGTGTACTATATCCTAGAGAGGAACAAAATCGAAACTTAGAGAGAGAAAAAAAGAAAAATACCGACCAACAGCTAAACCGAATGAAACCATGCTTTCACACGTCGAACTCGGTTTAACCTCAGTTGAAACCCTGCTAAATTTTCCTTTTAGCTGGTTAGCCGTCAGCATTAATCCTCACAATGCCTTCCTTCTTGACGTAGCAGTCGTCGTCGGCCCAGGCGCGGTCGCACTGCGTCCATGGCGCTGTGTCCACAAGCGAGTAGTAGAGGAAGACGAGCACGTAGGCTAACACCAGGCTGTTGAAGGCCGCTAATGACACGCACGCGTACACCATGGCCCAGCCCACGCCTGCGGCCACGGACAGCACGCATGGAATAAAAAAAAGTGGCCCAAGACAGCGAGAATATAACCTGAGTTCGGGTGCATCTTCAATAATGCTGTGAACACACTGTATACGCAGGCGACCTCCGGCAACGAACCGAAAAAGATGCCGTCAGATGCAGAAACTGTGACATTCCTTTAATAGACATGCGAAAAAATTGCATTTCGCTTGTATCGACAGGCTACCGCAATGTAATGACTGAGACGCTACATTAATGAATCAGAGCTAGGGGCAGGATAGGCTAATCCTTGAGGCTAAAGACGTTTTATTTAAGGTTTAAAAATAAAACAGCGCAAAACACACAGACTAAAGAATAGAAACAGACACCACAGCGCTTGTGGTGCCTGTTTCTATTCTTTCGTGTGTGTGTTTTGCGCTGTTTTATTTTTAAACCATGTATCACCAACTCGCCCGCTTTGCCATTCAGTTTTATTTGAGGCTAAAGACAAGTTTCATTTAGCGTGAGACTGTATATACCTGCACTCTTCTTTCTACCCCGCCCACTCTTTCTCCTTTCTGTTCATTTAATCCATTACTTCCAAGGCCGGTTTAGGTCGCGTTCTTTCCTTGTAATCGAGCCCAACATAGTCTAACTGCAGTTGAAGGCACGCGTCATGCCAGGCGTTACCTGTATGCTCCAATAAGCATTTGTAATGCTTAACCTGCGAATAGCTCGCTTTAGGTAGGCGGAAGTTTTCTATCCTGCAGTTAGTATTGTCTAAAGGTATCTCCTTTTTTTTTTTTTTTTTTTTTTTTGTTAGGAAAAGGTTGAACATATAATGTCGCTTGGCCCGTAAGCTAACTCGTGATGAAGGGTTTGTGCATTTAAAAGGTGCGCCAGTAATGCATTTTTGCGACACCAAGCTCTGGCTAGTGTTTGGCTGCTTCCTGGTCAAAAATAACGGGACGCTAAGCCACTTCACGCGAATTTATTTACTTTATGTTTACGTCTGATCCTTATTTCACTTCATGAAAGTTCACAATTGATTTCATGACAGCGGTGCACTGCATTAGCGTACGAGAACATTTCAGCAGCACATTCTCAACAGCGTGTTTTAGGAGCACAGTTTTGTGCAGGGTTACTGTCAAATATTACTAACAGGCCATCAGAGCTAATGACCACTCCGAAGGTTTTTCCTCCGATAAAGTAAACAATTGTCTTACGACAAATGATCCCTGAAGTGATATGTTGTTCTATGTGTGCTACGTTAATTATTAACCACGCAACAATGTTTTAACTCCCGAATCACAGATCTGCGTCAAATTCAGAGACTCGTTCACTTTCTGTTTTCAGTTTTAAAATTTTTAGAGCGTTTGGCATGTTTCATCGGTAAGAAATACTGCAGGTGCGAAGGTTTTCGAGTAGGACGAGAATATCATTGACAAGTTAACGTTGCCTTAGATGCTAGGACATATTTGACAGAGTAAAATAACCTCAGTACAGTGGCGGCTTTATAGGGGAGGCGATGATGTGGAAGAACCTCCCTTCTCCTGTCCATATTAAGCGAGAAGATATCGTTTTTTTTTTTTTTTTCACGGTGCTGTGAGACCCATAAATGCCCTGCGCTGACGGATCCCCTCCCTACACCGCCTCCTCAGGAGAATTTCATGCGAGGCCTAAGAGTAGCGTTCCTGACCCGGTATCCAATACCTATGGTTCAATTCCCCACCCACCATTCGTAAAGTTTCGTTTTGGCGCAGTTCATTTACCTTTAGTTCTGCTAGTTCACTAGTCATCAATAATTTACCTTTAGTTCTGCTAGTTCACTAGTCTTCGTGGACTAGTGAACTAGCAGAACTAAAGGTAAATGAACTACGCCAAAACGAAACTTTACGAATGGTGGGCGGGGAACTGAACCACAGGTATTGGATACCGGATCAGGAACGCTACTCTTAGGTCTCGCATCAGACCTGTTCGTGTGGGTGAGATTTCTCTCTTTAGGCGTCTTAGAACGTCCTATAGTGAGCACAACCTTGTCTACTTTTCAGAGCTCTAATTTGACAAGATCTGAGACCTTGAGTCTTAAAAATAATGAAACACGCAAAACAACAACGAAATCGGCGCGTACGCGAACACGCTTTTCCAGCTCGCCTTTTGCCAGCGGATATCCATCGAAGGCCTTTGTCTGAGCGTAGCCGGAGAACTGACCCAGGACAAGTTCCAGCAGGTACATAGGTCTTCCGGCGATCATTGTAAGCATGATGTAGGGGATCAGAAATGCTCCTGAGAAGAAAAAGAAAAGGCAAAGCGGTGTTGTTTTCGTGGCCGATGCTCATCTTCATGCGTCAAATGTTGCGTTGGTTGTGTCTGGAGAAAATTAAGTGCCGGTAGTTGAAAAGTCCAATCGATGGCTATGACCCCAAACTGAACCGTACTTCTTCCGAATCGATAGTGAGGGAAAATACGCTCACCCGCAAGGATCACCAATGAATACAGCAAACATAAATCAGTGCCAATTGCGTTCATGTCACGGAAATGTTTGAATTAAAATAGATGCATTTTAATTGCCAGTATACCCATACATCTTGTGCATGAAAAATTTAAAAGAGAAGTTGTTTTTGAATTCATATTTTTTTGCATATCGTAACACTGAACCATGACAATATATCCGAAGATTCTTCTGAGGAACGCTTTTATTTTCTGCTATTCACTGTGAAAGGCACAGCCCACAGTTCCCTGTGGCAGACTTTGCTGAAGTGAGTGGAGAGATAACTTTAAAAGGTCACATTTGGTAAGCGTCGAAAGATTAGACGATTGCCATAAATATATCCGTGCGAGCGCCTGATAATATTGCTCCCCTGCCTCAAAATTAAACGTTATTTTCAAGAGAGCCGGACCTGTTTCTAAATGCTAATAATTCGATAAGGTGAAATTTCAAGTCTTTCGTCATAGCGGACGTTCATATTAGGAAAAGGGAGCAGCGTTTCTAGTCTTTCTGACACAAAATGCAAACTAGGGCTTTCTCTCACTTAAATGCACCCTGCAAAAATCTTGCTGTGATTAATTCGCACAGGACGAGGAACTCTCGATAGGCAGTACCAATGAGAATAACGCACGTAACAGTGATTCTTAATACTCTTGTTGACGAGATTGTAGACGTTTAAATTGACTGCAGCGTTTGACTATTGCTCTTCACACAAGACATTCGGTATAGACGGTTTTAACGATGTTTGCGGAGAGAAGGTACTCATAGGCAGTTCCACTGCGTGGCAGATAGCGCACACTTCACTGCTTTTATTTTTATGCTTTTGTCTTCGCTGTTCAAAGTAGCAGTGAATGGAAAGTTGCGGACAAGAATATCTGTGCAGGTAGAGAGGAGCTGGCTCGATGACAGCATTCGCTTTGCGGAGACCTTTCCAGGCTCTCATGACAAACCGTATTCAAAAGTCTCCCGAGAAAGCGGCCTGTGGCGCCACCTATCACTGCAAGTGGGAAACGTCGTATGGTTGCAGGCACCTATGCCGCGGAAATGCCGCCAGGTTAACGCACCTCCACCGTTGTCATAGACGACGTAGGGGAAGCGCCAGACGTTTCCCATTCCGACGGACATTCCGATGAGGGAGAGGAGGAAGGTGCCTTTGCTGCCCCACTGGTCGCGCTCCGCCATCGCTGCATCCGGCCCGGGCAGAAACCAACGCAACATTTGACGCATGAAGATGGGCATCGGCCACGAAAACAATTGATAGCATGGAGTCATATGTGCAACAATAGGGAACGATAGCTATGCGGACTGATGGCATTAGCAGACGCACCAGTACCACTGAATTTCTTTTCCGAGTGCTACCTATATATGAAGTTCAATGCAATTGACTTATCTCATGCTTTACAGCTGATAATATCGATTTTACTGCTGAACTTGTCTGAGTACTACCTATACATGAAGCTCAATGCAATTTACACATTTGATGCCCTATTATTGATAATATTGAAATCACTACTGAATTTCGCGATAAGCACTGCTTTTAAAAACTCGGGTGCAATAATTAACACACGACAAAAAACTGCCGATAGGAAATGCTATATAAACTGCTTACTGCAAAATCATGCATCATGACGGCAGTAATGTTTTGTTGGGTTATTGAGACAAGAGAACACGCTGCCTTCTAGCCGCTGTAGACATCCGTGCAACGCTCCAGGGTACCTTATTGAACCCCAAATACTGTTGCGTTCGTGTACCACTAGGCTACTTTGTTGGGATCTACACAGTATTACAGCACGAATTCAGACGCATCTGCGTTAGGAAGAAACTGATGCGAGCTTACTTTCAGCTAGCTTCCTTGTGGAGGACGCATACGATTGACCTGGCACAGCTTTTTCTCTTCTTCTTCCCTTTCAGCCTCGTGTGAGTATTGCACGTACGCGTGCGGTGCGGACAGCCATGAGTCCATGACCAATGCCTCCTGTGTGCTTTAAGAGCAGCGGACATGACCAGCATCGAAGACTGCTGCCTACTGTTCTTTCCAAGATGTATACATTGATTTTACTGTTCGGATACATTGAGGCAGAGGTCTCAAACTCATATTGCTATGCACGCCCCATTGAGAAAATTTCGGCCCATGATAACGATCGAAACGATAAGAACAAAAATTGACAACAAAATATAGAAAAGAATAACCATACCATGAAATCTATAATTAGCAAGAAAATAAACAAAAATACATCAAACCGTCTTTTTCCTAGGCCATGTCCTCCCGTTATTCGTGGGAAAGAAAGGCAGCGTGGACACGGTTCTGCACGCCCAAATCATGTGCTAGAGCGTTGCCCACTCACCGCAATGTAGGCAGTCAGATGGTTTGGGCGTGCCAAGTTACCCCTTCTCTAAGTTCACTCCCCCACCCCAGCATAGAAGATTGGGAGGCCGCCCTGCAGGACACCTGCCCGGAGCGCCAGCAATGGCTGGCTCGCCGCGCTGTTACTGCAGCCACGGCCAGCGGGACCCTGGACTGAGGGTCTCACCCGCTGACTAAGTAAATAAAAATGTTTTGTCCTCCTCCTCCTCCTCCGCCTCCTCCACTGTTCTGCCTAGATACCAGACGGGAAACACATCGCGATGGCTAGGAGGGAAAGCTACAGAAAGGGTACAACCGTTAATAAATATTACAATCACTTATCCTCAAAAAAAAAAAAAATAAATAGAGGGCGGGCTGTCCTGTGGCTTGCCCTTGAAGACTGGGGCGACGCCTTTTACTAATTTTAGCTGGAAAACGTCTGCTTTTAAAGCCGTCTCCTGAAACTGTCACATAGTTTCGGAACGAAGGCTACACTGTTCTTTATTTTTAACAACTTCATTTTTTCCCCTCTAGAAAGCGTCGACTTTTCCCCTCATCTTTTGTCTTACTATTCAATCCTCCCTAGGACTCGCACCTTCGCCCCCGCCTCTAAACACCGCGGGCGTGTCCTTCCAGCGTTGCCGCGCCATCTCCTCCCCCCCGAAGCACCAGCTTTCATGCCGCATATAGTATCTCACACTTCACCTGCGGTAGCTGGGCAAATAATCAACTGTGCGTCCTCATCAGTAAGGCGCGGGAGAACCGACCCGAACTCTGTAACCGTGAAGTGTAGTCCGGACCGGTGTCGAACTGCTCTGAGAAGAATATATCGGAAAAAAAGTTTCAGAACACGCGCTCGATGTCGTGCCTCTCGGAACTCTCCTCCCCGTCTTCGTTGAAAACTGACGCAACGTACGTGTACGCCTTTTCCGAGGTTTCCATATGCGAGGATACTATAGCGCCCGCCGACGCTATAAAGCGGAGGCGCTGAGATCAGTGTTAGAGGAAAATAAAGATGTACAGCGCGTGCTCGGAGCGCAGGCACAGCACGTGCTGTTCAGAATGAGAAGCCTGCCACGCTGGTCATCTTGCTCTGGAGCTCCATCGCAACAATACCATTCAAATTTCTTTCTCCCTTCCCTTACGGCGCGGTTGCGGTGTCCACAGAAAAAAGTGAGACAGTTACCACGCCTTTCCCTCCCTATAAATAAATCAGTTAACTAGACGCAACACATCCGGGTCCGTAATTGCACGACGGCTCTAGAGTGTTGGCACAAAAGGCGTGAATAGCGGTTTCGCTGAAACTGAAGGTATAGGCCTGTGCTTCAGGCATTCGCGAGCCTCCCAGCTTTACTATTCTGATGCGCCGCAAGTAGTCCCCAAGAACTACCACATCCCGTTCCCGCTTGCAACATCCCGCCCGTATGCACGCGCCTCTCCACTCCTTCAGGGTACCCCTATCTCGTGGCCGAAGCCCGGGGCTGCGCGACTGACTCAGCGACTGCGCTCTGTAGTTCGCGTAAATTTTGTGGTTTTTGCAGGACCGAAACGTCCAAGCGCCACGAGTCGCTGCGCCCTCTGGGCCGACCAGGTAAATACAAGGCGAGGGCAAGCGGGCTATGTTCAGATATGTGCCCGACGTCTGCGGGGAGATCGAGAACACGGCAGTGTACGATACTGTACAAGAGATCATAGGAGGCATACAGGCGGTACAACCTGCTGGAGTTGAACCTTCCGAGCCAGGTCGGCTCAAATGCATCTCTATGTAAGTATCGCCTTGCAGCGTAAACTGGGAGATGCGTTGCAACTCCGACGTGTGCGTCCCAACTCTTGGCGAGCCTTTCACGGACGCAGAGATCTGGGCCGCACTGTCTCAGCTCAAGACAAAACCTGCCCCTGTACCAGATAAAATCAATAAGGTGCTACGTAACCTAGATCTAAAGTCGGTCACAGCGCTCACGGATTACTTGAATTAGTGCTGGGAGAGTGGTAGCATACCACAATCCTGGAAGCACGACAAGATGATTTTTACTCCAAAACCTAACAGGGTGATATATCTCGATAACCTAAGGCCAATCTCGCTCACCTCATGCTTAGGTAAACTAATGGAGCATGTTGTGCTTAATAGACTGCAAGACTATGCCGAAGAATACTCGCTTCTATCACACATCATGGTGGGCTTCAGAAGTGGACTTTCTACACAGGATGTCATGCTTCAACTGTCACATGACATCATTAGCAGATCTAACAAGGTAAATACGCAACCACAAGGTAAAAACGCAAGGTAAATACGATAGCCATCCTGGCTACCAACCTTAAGAAAGCATTTGACAATGTCTCCCATTATACTATACTAGAACGCCTAAACGAAATTAACCCTGGCGAAAGGCCTACAACTTCATCAAGGTCTTTTTCAGTGAGCGCTTGGTGGAACTCCACGTGGACAATTTGAAATCCGACTCGATAAAGTTGGGAAACAGAGGCACCACTCAGGGGGCTGTTCTCTCTCCGTTCCTCTTTAATCTGGTATTAATCAAGATCCCGGATAGACTCTTAAAAATACCAGGAGTACAGCACAGCCTCTATGCGGAAGATATTACGATGCGGGCAGCAAAGGGATCTCATGGTGAAATCGAAGCCGCTCTTCAAGCAGCTGCCGACGTCATCTATGAAGAGGCCAGGAGAGCGGGCCTAGAATGCTCCCCTGAAAAATCGGAGCTTATAGCGTTTCATAAAGGCAGATTAAATGTGCCCTTGACGGCAGTCATTATACAGGGCGTGCATAGGTCCAAGAGATGAAGATACTGGTGCTCAGACTGGAAACAAACTCTGGAAACGCGCTAACAATCTTACAAACTCAAATGGGTGGTTCAACAAATATCCAGACTAATACAAAGAATTACTAATAGAAAATGAGGCATGAAAGAACACGACCTCTTTAAACTCATGGGCGCCCTCATCATAAGCAGAATTACATACTCCCTCCTGTGCTGAAAACTTCGAAGAAACGAAGTTGAGAGATTCGACGCCATCATTAGAATGGCTTACAAAACAGCTATGGGCCTGGTTCGCTCAACTCCCAACGAAAAGCTTCTCAGGCTCGGGGTCCACAATACCTACGACGAACTGAAAGAAGCACAACGAACTTCCCAATTAAGGCGCCTGTCTAGCACGCCTGCCGGTAGGACAGTATACTTGAGAGACTAGGTATTGAGGGTGAACCTCTACAACTATTCAATGCGATATCCGAAAGAGAATCATCATCAAACCTCTTCCTCGGAACATGAACCCCCACGAACATCAGGGCCGAAGAGAAGCGCGAGATAAGAGCCTGCACAAGACCCTGAGTCGGCTACAGGATGTTATCTACGTCGACGCCGCAGAAGACGCGGAAGACCCTAATAAATGTTAGACATATGTGGTGTCACACACCCCAACATTAACTCAGCGAGACTCGTGATGGCGGAGACGGTTTCCACCTCCGGACCCCTAGTGGCGGAGGAGGCCGCCGTCACCGCGGCCATCGCCTTTACTAATGAAACAACATGATGGGTTGATGGGAGTTCACCAAAGCGTGAAGAAAACTTACTGAAGCTGCAGACAGAATTTTCCTATCCCGCAATGCAGGCTGACGCTAAGTGTTTAGTTGCCTCTTGCGATTTATGCCAATGCACAACTCCAAAGGGTCACACCACACTAGCTCCTTGGTCCGAGTTCCCGTCATTGAGACCCCGTTTCAGAGAGTGGCGATCGACATTATTGGCTAACTCAACCCGAAGTCCGCTCAAGGCAATCGATACATCCTGACCATGGTGGACTATGCCACTCGGTAACCTGATGCAGTCGCACTTCTTAGCATCGAGACCGAAAGGGTAGCCGAAGCTCTTGTCGAAACGTTTTCTCTTGTAGGAGTGCCCAGACAGGTCCTCAGTGACGGGGGCACTAATTTTATGTTCGAAGTAATGAGATAGGTTAGCAGTTTGTTGTCAGTAAAACAGCTGCATACTTATGGGAGACTTGCGCTGCCCAGGGGGCGCCACAAAAACGGTGCTAAAAGCGCCCTCTAGGCGTCTATTGGGCAGTACAAATCCCCGGCATTTGCATTCGAATGCATGCAGTCGGTATATGTCCATTGCTTTAATTTGTGTTATGTGCAAATTACAAAGAAGTTAAGGCGCTGAAAATGCTTTCAATGTTGCCACGAGGTAAAAAAGACAATAAATAAAACAATGTCAGGCATTATACGACGTGCAGAAGTCTCAGCGCGCTGCCAGTCGATATAGCCAGGCGGGGGTCGCGCGAATTCGTGGTGCTCTTCGAAAGCTTTACATGCAACTAAGCTTAAGCACGTGAATACACGAAACCGCAACAGGGATAGGCGGCGTAAATAACTCTTCTGAGGCACTGTCTTTCCGATAGGCACCTTGCGCGGACCATGCATGGGCCGCTGGGGATTGCGTTCAATGCGTACTTGTCCCTGAACTTTAAATTGTAAGTTGATCCTGCGCTGGTTTTTTGCTTTTTACGCCCCGTTTAGCTTAAAAGTCCGCCCGTAATGTTTGGAAATACAGAGTCCACGTACTGGAAAGTCACACAGAGAGCGAAAGCTGGGACTGCAGAAACACTCGAATTTTACCGCGGCAGGAGTTTCGGTGTTTGTCATTAGGTACAGATATCTGTGAAGGCACGCTGACCTCGTTCTACTGTTCAGGTGCAAATCGCCTTTAACCTATGTGCTTGCAGCTCTCGAGCCCGAGCTTCTGCCTTTTGGCGCAGTGGGCTCATCGCACATTAGAAGCGCACTGCCAGCTGAAGAACGCGCGGTGCATAATGATTGGAATGCTATTGCTGGCTGCTTAGTAATTATAAATCTGCGCTAAATGCCGTCTATTGCTGAAAGTTGCCTCTTGAAAAAGGGTGGCTGTTTGCATTAGAGAGCGAACGTTTCAAGTGAGCTCTAGTTCGCCATCTTCACCTTTCGTTGCTTGCTCATAGGTGCAATTTTTATACTTGTGCAGGTGTCGAAAAGTGTAGCATAACGGACGGTTTCTATCGCGATCATAAACAAACGCTCACGTAGCTGGCTGTACTCTATACATAATTTCAGCTTGAGCCAGCGGAGCGGCCAGCGTAGAGCGAAAGGCGTTTCTCTTGAAGGAGAGCATGCATGCACCGGATCGCCCGGGCCGTTCCAAACACACCGTAGCCTCGTTCCGTGCGGCTATGAAATACAGCAGTAGGGTCGAATTAAGTTATCCAGGGCACACTACGATGAAATCGCAAAATAGCAGCGGTGACGATGTTTCGAGGCGGACGGGTACATGGCAGGATCGATGCCGCATGCTTCGAACATTTCGCCACAAGGTAGTCGCAGCATTTTTATTTTTTTTTTCCTATGTTAGGCTACTGCCGGTTCACAATGATGTCCATGATACATGACGAGCCTTTTCACGCTCATCAAGGGGCAGAAAGAAGCGCGAGTCGACGTAGAAATCCAGCGAGATACGTGCTGCAGCAATAGACAGAGCCGACTTTGTACAATGCAGTGGCCGCCACGAGGCGGCGCCACCCTACCCAAACCCAACTGTCGGTTTGATAACTCAAGAGGCAGTGCCCTACTTTTTGAAGCTAGATCAGGGTGCCTTAGAACGCGCAGCTACAAAAAGAAATTTAACAATGGAGATGACGCATGTGCTGTATATGGTAACTCCAGTTAAACAATTGGCCATATTATACTCGAATGTAATAGTATCCATCCGGAAGTTGATGCAGGCGCAGTCATTGTTCCTGAAGCTCTGGGGTTTAGAGATACCAGTGGCCGGGTGAATAAACCGGCGGTGGAAACTAGCAAAAAACGACTGGAATATTGGTGGCTTAAAAGCAGAGGAGTGATATAATGTTAGTAATGTAGAAACAAAAATTGAATAAATAGAATCATGGTTTAGTTAACCAATCTAAATCAATAATTAAGATATAGGGAGAAAAATGAGCATGATAGCTACTGCTACCACCCCGTTTCAAAGGGGACGCTCCTATATTCCATCCATCCATCCATCCATCCATCCATCCATCCATCCATCCATCC
>JAJIZL010000120.1:767807-808338 GCA_023969395.1 Amblyomma maculatum | reverse complement strand
CCATCCATCCATCCATCCATCCATCCATCCATCCATCCATCCATCCATCCATCCATCCATCCATCCATCCCAAAACTTACGGGATCTCCCCGCTCCTCCGAGCATGCTTCGACATGAATCCTAGGGCAGCGACCGGCAAGAGCACGTCCTTGACGGTGGGCTGCAGCGCAAACAGCCAAGAGTAGAAAAAGGCAGACCGCAGCACACCCGCAGCAGTGGGCTCTGGGAAGATTCAGTCTTCCGTGCCTCTCTCGCGGCTGCTCGCTCTGGGAAAGTGTCTTGTTTCTCACCGAGCCCGCGATCGACTCATCGTTCTCCTCATCTGTACGGCCGCCGTTACCGATCAACTCTGCGGCTTCAACGCCTCATCTCACAAGAAAGCCGTGAGAATTCTTTTTGCTACAGACTGTCGGTTAATTGAATATTGCTTTCGCATTTGTTTACACCCTGATCTGACTTAGTATTTTTACGCTGTGTTTTCATTGTAACTTTAGCCCCTACTTATTATATCTGGAATACTGGCTTTGCTATCTTTATAGTCATCTTTTATCGCAGTGTTTTTATTGTTTTCTCTCTTGTCATTTGCCGAGTTACCGAGTTGTCTTTTATCACTACCGTGTCGTGGCGTTTTTTTTTTTTTCTGTTATTATGCAGTGTAATTTGGACTACTGCTCTACCGTTGTTTGTAAACAAAAGTGACTTTCTTGGACTTATTCCTCAATCACACACCGACACACGTACTTCATAGGTTGACCGGCCTAACTTTTAACTGTGTTCTCAAACCTTACAGAGGGACGACGGGTAGCCGTAAAGTGGATCCCGACCCTCTGTTGGCAGTAAAGGCGGGAGTTTGTTACAGAGAGGGACCGCGAAAAGACGGCATTTATTACACCCGACGGGCTATACGAGCTCCAAGTCATGCCTTTCGGCCTTTGCTCCGCCCTCGCAATCTTTCAGAGACTCATGGACACCGTTCTTGCAGCTCTTGTATATTATCTTGTATTATGCAAGATAATATACCTTTGCATCGTATATAGACCTTGTATAGACCTTTGCATCGGGCGAGGAGGTTGCCGGAAAACATCCTCTCTGGACTATTGCAAACCTGTTCTCCTGCCGCCTTCACCGTGTTGACGTCAGGCGCACACAACAGCCTAGCGAGCAATATGGCGACGCCCAGGAGGCCCTCGTTGCAAAGGTCTATACCTGCATGACGTGATTGTAGTTGCCCCGAATTTCGAGGAGCATCTTCGTCGCCTTGACGCGGTATCAGAAGCCATTCAGTCGTCGGGTCCCACTCTGAAACACGAGAAATATCATTTCGCCTTGACGCGGTATCAGAAGCCACTCAGTCGTCGGGCCTCACTCTGAAATATGAGAAATGTCATTTCGCTTTGGAAAAGTTGAAACTTTTAAGCCATGTTATGAACTAGGTAGTAGACCTGCTGGATCTTGAAAAAGCAGTTACCATAGCCAATTTTCCGACATCGCGGGACCGAAAAGAAGTTCACCGCTTTCTTGGATTATGTGCGTATTACCGGCGCTTAGTGGAAAACTCGAAAAGCCGCCCCCTTACACTTCATACTAAGGCAAATATGCCTTTAACACGGAGAGCACCGCAAATGCAAGCATTTCAAGAGCTTCAACGTCGCCTGCAGAAATGTGCCAGTTCTGGCACATTTCGATGAAAGCACCGACACCGAAATGCACAGCGATGCAATGTCAGTTTGGGCGCTGTCCTAGTACAGATACATAACAAACAACGTGTGATTGCCTACGCTGGTGGGGCTTTGTCCAAGGCCGAGGCAAACTACTCTTACCTCTGAAAAGAAATGCCTCGCTATCTTGTGGTCTATTACGAAGTTTAGACCATACCTATATGGTAGACCCTTCAAAGTGGTGACCGACCATCACGCGCTTGGTTGGCTGGCAACCCTTAAATACCCTTCTGCCCGCCTCGCAAGATATAGCCTACAATTTCAAGAGTAGGACGTTACTGTAACGTACAAGTCAGACCGTAAGCATTTAGACGCGGATTGTCTGTCCCGTGCTTCTTTGCAGCCATTGAACCAGCTCTGGAAGCCACTTTTGACACATTTCTGAATGCGATCAGTTCAGCAAACTTTGCCGATAAACCAATGCAACAATCCCGAGATCCGCCATGCAATCGACCTTCAAAATGCCAGCAGCACGATACCTGAATCTTTTCGTGACACTTTTATCTTCTTTCTGTCTACGTGACGGCGTTCTCGCCAAGAAGAATTTTGCCGTCAACAGTCGGCAATAACTACTTGTACCGATCAAAATTATTTAAGCCTGCCACGACAAACCTATATCCAACCACCAGGAAGTCACTCGGATGATAGCCAGAATTAAGGAACGGTTTCTCAACCGATGTGGCGCATTGTGTTCGTCCTTGCCGTTGCTAGATCTCAGGAGCCGGTGCCGCTTAGACCATCTTGTGACGAGACGACGTGACCAAAACATGATTTATACACCAATTTACAGACATGGTTCAGGAAAGAACATCGACACTGGGGGCCGAAAACTACTGGCTACCGCGACTGTCCTCGCACAGCGCCGGCCAGGGGAGAAGCCACCACGTCCCCTCCAGGCCGAGAAGCACAACACACGGCGACACGGTGAACTCTCAGAATGATATCACTTGGCCCCCGCCTGGGCGCCTTCTTTTATCGGCGCTTGTAAAAGGGCGTCCGCCGCTCGCCTTCACCTGCTCGACTCCAGTCGTCGGCCGCTGCAGGAGCCGCGAGAACCGCGGCTAAGAGTCCGATCCTAACACCATGATTACCAACGCCGAAAGATTCTGCCTGTGAAGTCAGGCGGTCTTTTAAAGTCCATTACATTACATTTAAGAACATTCCAAATAATCGGGATGGACTTGCTCGGACCGTTTCCTACCTCCACCTGTGGGAACCGGGGATTATAATAGCTACTAACTGCCTCACCAGCTTACGCGGAAGCCGCTGTTCTTTCTTGTGCTACCGGCTTTGAAGTTGCGAAATTTTTTGTTCTTCAGATTCTACTGCACCAGAGGTTCTGATTACAGACACAGGAACTGCATTTTCTGCATAGCTCATCCAGCATATCCTTTTTCTTAGTCGCATTAGCAGTGTCGCCGGACGACTGCATACCACGCCCCAACAAACAGCCTGAAGTAGCGTGTAAACAGGACCATTGAAGACATGCTGTCGATGTACGTGGACGTCGATCATAAGACGTGGAACTATGTCTTACCTAACATTTGCATACAGAGCCGATTTTCACGAAATGACCAACATGACTCCATTCAGACTAGTTTACGGATGAGAAATGATGACCACGCACGACGCCATGTTACCCCATGCAGACGACAGTAAAAATGACGATGTCTCTTTTCTACAGCGCGCCGAATAGGCCCGTTAACTCGCAAGTGGGCGAATCCAGCACCAGCAAGGCCGAGATACAGAACGCTAAAACCTGTGGCAATAAGCTACATAATATTTTCCAGATAACCTTGTCTGGGCCTGGTACCCTATTCGACGACGCGAACTCAGCAAAAATTCTTGCATCGTTATTTCGGTTCCTACCGCGTTCTTCGACGCTTTGGTGACCTGGACTATGAAGTTTTTCCTCAGGAACCAGAGCCCCGACTTGCCATTGCGTTCTGAAGTGGTCCACGTGATCCACCATGAAGCTTTTTAATGCTAGATCACAGTGACCACTACTCTGCTCCACATTTTAATTTAGCTTCCCGAACAAGGGAGAGGGTGGGTCTATAGAAGCAAGCTCTGATGACGACGACGTCCAGAGGCGTGGAAAAATAAGAAGCGGGCTAGCTCCAAGACTGAGCTCGAACGTACACCCTGCCAATTCTTTAAGTGTACAGCGCGACCGTCAACTGCCAGGTGCAGCGGCGCCGAACCGAAACAAAGCGGAAATAGGGAGGGGGAATGAGCAGGGTAGCGTAGTCGTGCTACCTGAGCGAGTGTTGTCTGCTTGGCTGTTCTGCTCCGTCAGGAGCGACTCCTCGCATCATGCTCCATGTTCGAGTTCTGTGAGCACTAATTCTATCTGCTCTTTGCTTGCGGATTTGATTAGTGCAGACTTGTAGCTTTTCAAGTACTACACAGTCCACGGTTCCAGGTTGAAGAGTCGAACTACCCTATCACTGAAAACGAATGTCTGGCGGACCGCCAGACCGAGTTTCGACCGAACATGTATGTAAGACCATTTCGTATCGTAACCGACCACCACTCCTTGTGTTGGTTGAATAATTTAAAAGACCCTTGCGGCCGCTTATCTCGTTGGGCATTACAACTGGAAGAATTTGGTTTTGCCATCACTTACAAGTCTGGTAGGAAGCACACAGACACCGACAGCCTGCCACGCGCTACAGTCGAACCCCCTCCGCAAGACATTGCGAACGACGATAGCTTCTTTGGAGTAGTCAGCACGTCCGACCTCATGTCCAGACAACATGCTGATCCCAAGCTGTGAATGCTCATCGATTATCTCGAAGGGGGGCACTCATTTTTCGACGTTCTTGAGGAATGAGCCTTTGCAAGTGCTGTCTCGAGAAGGTTCCTTTTGGAAGTAATCAATGTGCCGATATTGAAATGTCCTCGACAATGATTTGTTCTGAAGTTTACGAGGGTAAATAGTTATTGCGTATAATAATTTGTTTATTGCAAATACGTGTTATTCATTACAGATATTATCCGCACTACATGCAGCGGAAAAAAATACATACGCTCTTCCCTTACGGCGCGGTTCAGGCATCCAAAGAAACAAATCTGACAGACACTGCACCTTTCAATTCCTGTGAACCAATTATTATAATTATTTAAGAAAGTTAACCACGGAATATCATGCAGCAGCAGGACGTTTTGACGGGATTGAGTTTGTTATGTCTCAAATATTAAACGCTGCTTTGCTGTGCTAATCAGGCGGCCATACTTCCAGACCACACATTGCATGTGCTTCACAGAGAATATATTCTTAATGTTTTTATCGACGATGACGTTGGATACGAATCACACTTTGTAACATCGTTTGGCAAACGTAATTTCGAGGTCAGCGAAGCGGTTTGACGCGGTTAGGCTAGGTGAGGCCGCTGTCTAGGTGAATACCTTGCGTGAACTTGGGCAGCTCCTCGTCGTCCTTGGCTTGTGCTACGGGCCAGGCATCAACAAAGTGAGATATTTCCGTCCAAAATCATCACTTCATCGCAGACAAGACACGACATAAGCAAATTGAAACAGGCAGTATTTGGCTACGGAGTGTGAAAATGAATAGTTTATTTTCGGCCTTTTCTTTTGATGAAAATTTTCTAAGTGACATGTAGGAATGCACATTTCTGAATTTATAACTGCAGAATAACTGAGCAAATCAGCTATTTAAGAAGGTAAATAACTTTTCTTTTTTTAACATAGACGTATCCTACCGGATGTCACCTCAAGAGTAACATAAGTCGTTTTGTCGTCTTAGCTGTTACTGACTCCTTTCACAAGAATGTGGCGTCTGTTGCGTCCACAGCCGGCCGCCGTGCACTCAACAGGTGGTGGATGCTGAACCGGGTAGCCACATTATTTATTTATTTATGGCGCTGAGTTTGCCACACGGCATAAAAGGTGATGGTGGTGGTGGAATCACAGAAATGTGTGGAGTGCAGCCATGTGCAAGAAGTCACATAAACTGCGTGCATAAATGTTTTTCTTTATCCATAAGCGGAAATTAGAGTCATTAGTCGTTGAAAGTCCAGCTTTTTGTAGAATGGTGTTGCACATATGTGAAGTTCCTGGGCATGTCCATATTAGATGCCGGATAGTGGGTTCGCAAGCAGGTTCTTCGCAGTGTGGGCATTTGTCGAGAACTGGAATTGTAGGACTTTCCCCTGGTGTCGAACGGCGGGTGTGAGGGCCACTCCGACTCTCAGCCGTCTCAGAGATTCCTCCTCCACCCTTGTTAGATTGGGAGGAATTGGGCACGTACATGGGGGAATTAGAGTACGTGTCCCTAGTGAAAAAACCCAATGAGTCACAATAACATCACACAGATTTCTCATACTAAACTCATACCAAGGTCATGCAATCTCATATGTTTCTCATACGTTGAATGAGATCTGTATGAGATGATGTGAAATTTATACGAGTTTAGTATGAGTTTACTCTGAGAATTTGTATGAGGTTATTGTGAATTATAGGGTTTTTCGCTAGGGTATGCTGCCTGAGGGATGCTGATGTTGTCAAATGGGTCAGAAGTGGATCCGGTGGCAAGGAATCATGAATAGGTTGTGACACATCTGCTGCTTGAGAAAGCACGTCTGCTACAATGGTAATCAAATTTATATTGTCTTGAACCGAATGATTATAGTCACTGGATAACGGTGGAGAAATATGGGAGAGGCCTTCGTCCTGCAGTGGGTATAGTCAGGCTGATGATGATGATGATGATGATGATGATGATGATGATGATGATGAACAGTGACAAGCAGCATGTATAGTCTGTGCGATCCTAAGAGTGTCATGTACTTTCTTTAAATGCTTTAGGGCTTCTTTGGAGTGAGTCATTATGTGTACTTGTTTAAACGTAGGTTCGGCAGGTAACGCTTCTGTTGCGTTTAAGACTCCCGGAGTAGACGGATAGGAGTTGATCGAGGCAGTCTAGTAATGGCAGATGTGGCAGGGTAGCCACATCTGATGGCCTGACGTCATGATCAGATGACCTGTGATGATCTAACAGGATGAAGATGTGTTCCGACGATTTTCGCTTAACTGTGGCCTGAAAGAAATGCCATGAGGAGCACCGTCTGCATAGCCGACCAGTGAAAATAAACTTACAATTTTCCGCCGGTCAAAGTACATCTTCCACACCACAAGTAAAAGCACGCCTTCGAGCATATAATTAAAAATGAAATATTATGCTCCGACATGCACCAGTGGCACCCCTCAGCACCGCATTAGGGACGTGCACAACGCTACTATAATATATATTACAATATTCAGGATTATCAATAAATTTTAATGTGTCTCCGGTCCTTTTAGATCACAAGCATTAAAACGCTGAATCATTAGGGAGCTTTAGAATACGGAGAACCTACCGGTTAGGGGAATAGGGTAATAGCGGGGCGCAAGTGCGCTTGCCCAGAGTGATTACCGCACCCCTCGCCTATTCATCATGGCCATCCGCATCCGCGCGTGCGCATTGTCGCTTCGCTATTACCCAATTGCTCTAACCGAGGGTCCCCCTATTCTAAATCTCCCTATTCGTTTACGAACCCCTCACCAATGTCTCTCACTGCGCGCGCGCGTGTCTCCGTATGTATGCGTGTTTTACTCTTATATTTAATTGATTCAATTTTTCATATGAGTTTTTTACATGTGACTAAGATATAAGCACTGAAAATGAACCAACAGGTGTCGACTATTACTACAGTGCCTATGCAGTGTTTATAAAATTACTTCACTGCATAATTACTGTTACTGCAGTGTTTATAGAATTGAGTCCGTAGTTCAGCGCTTTCTCTGTCGTCCATGTTTCTTCAATTTGGTTCCCGCTTCTTTTGCAGTGCTATTTTCCATATTCCAGTGCATTGTTACTCATACTGCAAATATAGGAAACGCAAAAACGTGACGCACGGTGTCGATTTGAATACTAAGCACTTGTATTTTTATACATGTGATCGAGGTAAAATGTTTGTGTCAAAAGGTGACAAAAAGTCTCGCATCTTCGCCGTTCGAATAGTTTCTCGGCACCATATGTTGTCTAAATAAACACAAGTCTGCAGTGGACAAAGTGTGGCCTTTGTATCTTTTCATTCAACCCAGTCTGAGGTCAATCATTTAAAGTTTAATTATGTGATTCTTGGATATTATCCGCCGGCGCTGAAAACGAAACCAGGAAGAAAATTGTACTTACATTTGTAGAGATTTGTCGCTTCTAACCGCCCAAGAAAGGTCGCTATTAATATTAGGCGCAAGGCTGCATTTTGTCTTATTTGTCGTCTCGCTACAACAGCGCCTCATATGAGGTATAGGTCCGGCGCTGTCCTGGACGTTTCCATTCCGTCGTAGCGTCTCATCTTGTTGCAGACTAATGTTACCGCAAGCGTGACATTTGATGTACACACAGGTATACAATCATGCCTGGAGCGACTTACAAATATCTTACAATTTCCCAAAATATGCGTAGCAACGAGTATCGTGAATTTATGTATATGAGTGTCTTAAATGATTGATGCGTGTACTAAAATGTTCCTCATTCTCTATTCATCATCATCATCAGCCTGACTATACCCACTGCAAGACGAAATCCTCTCCCATATTTCTCCAATTAACCCGGTTCTGTGCTAGCTGCATCCACTTGACCCCTACGAACTTCTTATCCTCATCCGCCCACCTAACTTTCTGCCGCCCCCTGCTACGCTTTCCTTCCTTTGGAATCCAGTTTGTTACCCTAAGCGACCATCGGTTATCCTCTTTTCGCACTACATGTCCTGCCCATGTCCATTTCTTTTTCTTGATTTCCACTAGAATGTCAGTAACTTGAGTTATTTCTCTGACCCACTCTGCACGCTTCCTATTTCTTAATGTTACTCCAACCATTTTTCGTTCCATAGACCTTTGCGTTGTCCTCAACTTAAATAGAACCCTCTTGGTTAGCCTCCACGTTTCAGCCCCATAGGTGAGTACAGGTTAATGCTATTTTTTTTTTTTGTATAACGAAAGCCTCTATTACGCACACCTGGAAGATCGCCTACTACCCAGTAAAATTGATTGCACTGAAACAGCTTGTAGAAAAAGAAAAAGCTTTATTTTCATCGCTTCAGTGTTCATACATAACTGCGAACATGACAGTAGAAACGATTATAAGCTATAACGGCCTTCAGTTTCAAACTAAGAAGACCTCAAGGCTTTGCTGGAGGCTGATGGACGTTGATATGCGCAGATAATGAAGCAGCACGCGGACAACCCGTGAGAGGTAGCCGGGGCTCAGAAAAAAAAAAAAAATCCTATTCTTGATATAACGGTGCCTGATGAAAAATGGTGCACTTTAATTCGGAGATGAAAGTTTAGCACGGCGTTTCTAACAAACTAAAACTAATAAAGAATAAGAAGATGAGTTACGGGTGAAGCTAAATCAAATATATGCGCATTGCAGCGAATGTATAACCACGCCTGTTAGTAACACAACGCATGTAGACTATGTTAGATCTCGATGCGTAAGCCGCACCTGTGCACTTCCTTCTACTGGGTTTTCTGTCTTTTCTTTGCATAGGTTATAAAACGCCACAAGGAGATTCATCAGTTCGTTTTCTCACTCAAAGGTAACATGGCTAAAGGTTACGTAAAGTTGCACATAAGTAATTTAAACTTCATCTTCTTTTTAAAGACAACAACAAAAAGATGCTTCGCGTGTAATTCATGGGTTGTACGGTTTAACAGCGTGAAAAACTTCCCCCTTCCAATGTTCGCCTCCCAGTAAAACGCTTTTTAAGCGTTAATATGTGTTTATCGACACAATTGGCGACACGCAAACTTAACGTGATGCTTGGAACTATAAAATGGCAGTAATAAAATCGATACTGTAACTGCATTAGAGCAACTGAATTACACACACGTGGTACTAGACGCGTATGTTGGGTGTTGAGTACACCACGCCTCGTGAACTGCGGCTGAAGGATTGAAACACTTGTCGAATACATCGAGGTGTGTTCTGAAGTGCCATTACATCCCTAGACAATCCACGGAGAGAAGCTCTCTATCATGATTTCCCGTGAGCGCAGAAATCAGACGAGGCTTAAGAGTTCGTGTAATCGCTAAAGTGGTTTTCCAGCTACGAAAACGCCACCAGGTACACTGGTCCAAATCGATCGGAACTGTTGTCGTCATTTCGCTAGTCGATGACTTTATGCGCCCACAATGGGAATTTCGAGGAGGTGCTTGATACGCTTTTTTTTTCTGAACCAGTTGTATTCAATCTAGTATAGGAGTGAACATTCTTGATAGTGAGTCTATACTAACACGAGGCATGATGCTTTACGGAACGATGTATCATATATATAAAATAAAGAAATGAATCTGGAAGCCAAGATGGTTTTCTTGGGAACGGCTTCGAACTCATTCCCATCGCTTGACATCCCCGCTGTTGCTATGTCACGAGGCAGAGATCCCCTGTTCCTCCGTACTGGATAATGCCCTGACGCATTTAATCGTACTTTTGGCTCAAGTGGTACGTACTCAATCTCTCACGTATTTGACAGTAAACGCATTATCGTGTCGAAAAAGGCAATTCGGATTACTTCACAATGTAGAATGCCGCGCATGATTCGCTCAAATGTAATCAAATAAAAAGAACACACGCTAAATTTAGGCCTAAGCCGTATTTCCTTATCCGCAAGGAAGCTGCAACTGACACGCGCAGAAACAAATTTAATTCGGTTTTCCGTGCTCTAGGCGCTCTATATATATTTAGCTTGGCTTCGACAAATAGTGTGCCGAAAGCATTCTGCTTACACTATGTTTTGTGAACACAACGCAAGCAAACAATCGCGCCCTTGTTGTTTCCTGCACCCTTTGTGTTCATCAAGGTAAAAAGGTGGCGTCGGAGACGTGGGGGAGAAGGGTCAAAATTTAAAACTTCTCATCTGGCAGGCACCGGCACAGTCATTGCACTGCGGGAAGGTAGAACCTATGGTCGCCAATGACCTCTTTGAAGACATACTCCGATTTATCTGTGTTGAGAAACGCGGCCGGACATTCCGCACTCGCCGTCCGCACTAGGCGACCGGTGGCAGTTGAGCGCTGTTTCCACGATCGAGTCCTCGGATCCTGGTACTCGGCCATGGACGTTGTCGTGTGCTCGAAAGCGCCTCTTCCTACTTTTTGGTGTGTCCGTGGTCTTTCGCGTGGCGCCTTGCTGATGCGAGCGTAGGCACCAGTGTTTTCCAGCGACCGCAGCACTTCTGTCGACTCTTCTGCGCCACGAGTGAAGGCGTAGTCAGCGGCACCCTGGCCGAGAGCATCCGAAGAGTCAACCGGAAAGATGATGTCTTTCGCGACTGCGTCCCTCTTGATCGGCTTTGCGCGTTCGACGAACTCGCTAGCGTGATGCTGCAGGCTCGACCGCGACACGTAAGATTCCTGAGTCGTAGTCGAGAACGTCATTCTTCCGGTGACTTTCAGGTTATCCACAGGGCGGTAAGGTTCAGGTTTTGGCGGGATTTTGACTTCACGGTAGGCCTCGCCGGTCGTCGTCTTCCTGGGCACGTAGTCTGTGTCATCACCGAGCTTCTTCAGACTCGCTTCGCGTTTGATGGGCTTGACTCTGGCCGTGGGCGTGACGCGCCGGAACGTGTCCCTCATGGTGGTAGAGATTTCGGCGTAAGAATCCTCATTGCTTCTGACCTTCAGGCAGCTCTGTGGCCTGTACGGTTGTGGACGCTCCACGGATATCGGCTTGTAGGCCGCTCGCGTGGTCGTCGTCATATTCCCGATGCCGGACGAAGAACGTTGGCGCTGTTGCAGCACACCCGGAACTGCCGAGGCTGCCCCTGCGGGCTGTCCCCGAGTGTACGTCTTCTGTCTGTCGCGCTTGACTTTAACCGACTTGTAAATATCCTCCATTTCGCGGAGCTCGTGCGCCTTGTACTCAGTCTGTGACGTCGTTTTGTATTCCACGGAATCATGACCGAGTACAAGCGTAGACTCCGGCTTTCTGACTGAAAATCTAGTCTCGCCAATGACAGGAGGCGCCTTAGAATAACCGATCTTGTCTTCGTTTCTGACCAAGTAGGAGGTGTCGTCACTCAGCTTGAGCGTCGAAACGGGCCTGACCGGCGTCGGCACTTCCACGACAGTCTTAGGGGTGAACTCTCCGTGGTGGACTGTTTCGAAGCTCATGCTCCCTTCGGGCGCCAAATTAGGTTTAGGGTAAAAGGGTTTTGGAGGCTGTATCTTTTCGCCAACGTTCTTGAAGCTGTCCGCTGTTGTTGTAGAGAAGTGAAACTTGTTTTGGTCTGCCCCGCTCAAATGCGAATTCTCTACCCTGGACACAAGAGGCCTCTCGGCACTTGGCTTGACTAGACGATGCGCTTCAGAACTCACGGCACCCTGATCAAAGTAACCCTGCGCTTCGTTACCTTCCACAATGACCTCTTCACTCCTATGAACGTCGTTTTTGGCTTGCACTCGTTTCTGGTGCATGGCCTCATACTTCCTGGCGGTCGCTGAAGACTCAAGATATTCTTGTTGGCCCGTACCAATTTCGACTACGTCTCGCATCCGGCTTTCGTGCTGTTCCACTGGTATCTCCGCATTTCTCTTCTCTTGAAAGGTCACTCTTTCTCCGTTTAAGACTTGGCCAGCAAAGCGAGCCTTGTGAGTTGCATCTTTTCTGACTGCTTTACCCTTTTGCTGTCCTCGTGGTCGCTCCTGCGCTTCTTGCTGAAAACCTTGCCAATTCCCAGCTTCTATTGCTTGCTGACTGCGTTCTCTTTTTGACGTCTTTTCTAATGCGGCTTTCTTGCGTACAGACGCATTCTGCTTGGCTGCTTTGTTTTCAGAGCGCCCGCTCTCTTTTGCTCCCAGAAGGCCTTGAATTTCGGCTATGAGCTCCGCAGAATCCTTGCGACCGAACATAGTGATTTCATCAGTATCTTGTTTCTTGCCTTTGATTTTCCGTAATTCGTCTCCTGTCTGCGTGAACCTGTGGAAGACATCGTGGCTCTGAGGCCTTCTGCACAGGGCGACTCTACCGCGGCTACTTTCTGGCTTCTTGTACGACTCGTTTGTCGTAGTTGAGTACGAAACAGGGCCGTCCCACTTGAAACTGTCGTCCTCAAAGTGGGCTTTCCTTTGTCCCTTGGCCTTATGCTTTATGAGTACGTTGTTAGCTCCCAAGTGCATCTTTAAGTCGTCGCAAGTGGATGCGAGCCCAGCAGCATGCGTCTGTTCGACTCTGCCTTTCTGTAGTCTGGAAGGTTTTTCATTTCGGTGTGAAGGAACCGCGTAGAGGTCCCCTTCAGAAGAGCTACCATTGCTTCCAAACAGCTTTGCCAGCGACTTAGGCTTGACCGGCCTCACTCGGTCCATCTTTTTCTTGTAGTATTCCATCTCGTTCGTCGTCCGCAGATCCATCTCACCCGTCGACAGCGCGAGGTTGTCTTTGGGATAGAACGGAGCGGAGACTTCGGGCTGAAAATATGCATCGGAGGCCATTGCCCCCAACGGGTGGTCGGTCAGATGCGAACTTTCCATTACTTGAGATTGAAGCATTTCGAGCTCCTCGCGCGCTTCGCCAACTCTTGACGTTTCGCGATGCTGATGGTTTGCTTTAAGGTAAGATTGTTCGTGTGTTTGTGCTTCCGACGAAACTAGTTCCCCCGATCTCAGCTGGCCGCCGTAAGAGTCACCTTGTGCAACGATCCCTTCTACTCTGTCCTGGAAGTCGTACGCTGCGGTCACGTGATCTTCAACTGCGTGGTCGGCTTCGGTCCGCCTTTTCTTGACATCGCCCTCGTCCTCTACGTGAGCGGTGTCGTAAGATGGATCGTCGAACCTTCTGGGTCGCAGACGCCTCGTCACCTTCTCGGCTTGGTCATGGAGCTTGAAGTCCTCAGCAGTGGTTGTAGAATACTGAGTCTTGCCCCCCGTTCTCAAGCTGGTCTGTGGTCGCGTCAAGGGATAATGGCGTGACTCGGACGCCGCTTGCCGTTCACTTCGATACTGTTCAGCTCTGGAGACCAGGTTCTGGTCAATAGTCGAGAAGTATTCGGAACTTGTGGTAGTGTATTCGTGAGGGCCCTCGAGCCTCAGTGATGTTTTCGGACGGTATCGTGATGATACCCGGCCTTCGGCCCGACCGTCGTCAGCCTGCCACGAGGCGCTGTGCCGGTGACAGTTCGCCTCTGACCTCATGTGTTCCGATTCATGGCCTGCAAATTCAGATGTCTGAACAACGTGTGACGCCATGGCGTCTCCAGACAAGACAGCCTTCCCAGATTCCACGGCATGCGCAGCTCGTTGCCTGCTCTGGCCCCCGATCTCATCACCGAGAATTGACGTGCCATTCGCGACTGCCTGTGCATGGAAGACTTTGCTGTCGGATGCCCGCTGCTGCCTGGACAGTCTCTGCTCGGAGACGGTAGTCGTTTCGCTTGCGTCATCTTGACGCTCGATGCTGCGGTACGATTTTGAAATCTGGCGTACTGTGTCCGGCGACACCTCCCACTGCCTCCTTCCGGCTTCTTTTTCACCTAGAAAAGAAGACAGTTGTCGAACCATGTGAGGAGGCAAGAAAAGAATATAGACCAGCTACAGATGTTGTCACACATTCAAAGAGCAGCTGCATCACTTTTCGAGAATTTCGCGATATTCAAATCTACATAGGCTGTAGGTAATGCATGCAAAGTGTTTTTGCGCTAGCATTCAAACTGATGGCGTAATCGGCGATTGCACCTCGAGCTTCTCCCTACAGCAATAAAGCTCTGCGGAGAAATTCAGTGATGACGTCACGGACGGTACTATTTCTGATGTTCGTTGCCTTCGCCCACGTTCTGCTGCACATTTTCTGACGGTGCTAATCAACATTTCTAGGGCTTTGTTTTCAGCAGCCTTCTTTTCATTTCTTCAAACCAAGTGTGCCTATGCAGAAAACGTACCGGTACCGTCAATGACGTCATCATGCGTCGCTGTGGAGTGCGGTGAAGCCTGATAGTCGTGGCGATTTTAATCGCTAATTGCGCCATTGTTCCAAACGCTAGCGCCAAGAGATTTCGCATTCTTTAAGTACAAGTTATAATCATTCAACTGCTCTAAACGCATCGAAATCTAAAACCGGTGCACCTTCCCTTTAACGCAACCAGCAAGTGTTGGCGACTTTGACTCATATATCACCATATAGATAGCCATCTCAATATTTCCGAGAGATGGTCATGTTTCATCTCAGCGAATGTTCGTCTCGAGGTGTTGTTGATTGCTATAACTACATTTGTAAGCGCTGGGGCGAGGTGAGCAACGCAGGCAAAAAAGGAAGGAAGGCTTTCGTTTTTCGAGAACGTTAAAAAAATGAGAACTCGCAAGTTATGTTGATATGTGGTCACTTTCTGAAAGTATCATCTCTATATGTAAGGAGAATGCTGTACCTGGGTATCTTAGTATTTTTTATTAACATCAGACAGCAAAAGACATAGCATCTTAAAAATGGCGTATTTCTTTATATTCCGAAACACGTCGCTACGGCATCAATGCAAAAGAGATTGACATTGTTTCACACAATCACAATTTTTATTCAGCAGTCTTCTGCGATCTGGAAAATACGTACCAGGGCAAGATCAAAGCGGCTACTACAAGCAGCTTGATTAGGTTTTTCCCCATTTTCATTCGGAAGCGCGGATTTTTTATGCGCATGGTAAACACAAAATATCTTCATATTTCAACATGGAGATATATGTTGCACTTCAGAACAACCGTAACGAAAACACTATAATACAACAATGTATCAAATAAAGGCTCGCATATTTGAAAGCATACAAAACAAAAAGCCAAACTAACAAAACCTTGTCGGCGATGAGAAGAAAAGAGGTCTTACGCGAACCATGCGAAATACCGCAATTATACCAATCGACGCGGGATTGCACAAAGATTAAAAGAGCTTCATCAGCACGTAACGTATTTGTGGAGAATATACTCACATCCTGCACATGCTCTTTGTTGCAGTGCATCTTGTATGTGGTTTGCAGAGAAGTCTGACGACGCAGAGCGACAGCGGTGTTTCCTGCGTTGAGGAATAAGAAAGGCGTGCCATCAGTGTTAGTGGTCAAGTGGATGCTTGCCATGGAAATTTATGTCACCTTGCATTGCAAGAACCATCGTCACTTGTACATCATGTCATGAGACAAGACTACTACGCCTGGAAACATCATCTGCGTTAAGCTTAGCATGAACAAGTTGGTACGGTCAGAGCAAATACTGCAGGACATAGTGATCATTTCCCACGTTTAAACAACCAGCGGAAAGGTTCGAATGCTTTCAGTCGCATAGTTCGCACACTGTCCCGTTCGCTCGTCGAGAGTTGTCCTTGCCAGCACAAGACTGCAAGCTAATGTTTGCTGACATGACCATCCACCCTGAATGTGATTTATTAGCAGTTGCAAATTAATTCTCACTTTTGAGAAACAGCAAGATCCACGTGCTTTTATCGTTACTAAGGCATCTCTCACGCTGCGCAAGGCATCTTTGGTTGGCAACTTGTAAGTTGCATCTTGCTTGTAACTTGTAAGTTGGCCTTTGCGCTTTTCTAATGTTTTTCTTTAGTGCTTATTTAGCGTACCTTTCTTTAGTGTTGATTACTGCTTGTATACAGTGCACTTTTGCTGTCCTGTCCTTTTGCTGTTTAGTGTTTATGTTAACATTCTGCTAATGCTTTCTGTTTTAATTGCCTTCTCTGTGTGTAGACGTTGGTCTATATTGACTAAGAAATAATGACGACGCTTAAGACACTTTAAGCCACGTAGCTGCTGAATGTATCCGCCATTACAAACCGACAGGCTCATGACAGATTTTTAGATCGTTTTTCTTATTTTTACAGATTCTGATGTGTTATGGATTCAACCGATCGACTTTCGGTTGCTTCTTCACCACGGCAGAAACAAGTGGCCGTTGATTCTGGTTCCATTCCACTCTGATACGTGTACTAAATAGGATATCATAGAGCTTATAGTAAGGTTTGAAGGGAAATGGAGCTGAGCATGCATATTGCCGCGAATATTTGAAATTTTTATTTTGCTGTTTACTGCAGCCGCTGGTATGTGGCCTTATCACTGTAACTGTAAAACGTGGAACGTACTTGTGTGCTTTGTTTGTTCATGCTTTGTGTCACGAAACACGGCTTTATCATTTTCGCTGTAGTGTGAGATAGGCCGAGATTAGACTCGAAGAATTGCAGGGCAAGCACAACTGCTTCCGCATTATTCCAGACTTTTCCCAATGCCCCTTAGCTGAATTATCTCAACGTTTCTTCGCCGAATGCAAGGGGCATTATTAGTTCGACGACTGACGGGCACGTTTGCTGTTATCGTCACCGCCGAGTCACTTAATTATTTTGTGTGCGCAGGTCAGCCCAATAAAGAGCTAATTTAACTGAAATACCAGTCTCTTCGTTTGCTGTCCTTGGCATTGTCATGACTACGTTGTAATATACTGTCCTATAGGGCGGGCACGTACTATGCAGTCGAGATTTGGCGGAGCGAATAGCAGAGTTTCTTGCCAATAAGCACATGACTGGTAACATAGAAGTGTAATATAGCATTAATGAGAGAGTGGCAGGAATTGTAATCAAGCTTAATAAACGATAGAAATTTACGGTTGAAAAGGTCTATGAGCCTACATGCAGCTATGACGACCAGGTAGTTGAAAGCTTTTATGGAGGTTCAGAAGCGGCAGTTGGTAAAGTAAATGCGAATACTGTACTGATTAGCGGCAGTAATGCCAAGGTAGGCAAGGAGCAGGCTGGAGACAAACAGTGGGTGAATATGCATTGGCTCTAGAAATAGCAGATGAGAGTTACTAGTTGAGTTTGCAGAACGCAATTATTTATGGATAATTAATTCCTTCTTCAGCAAACAAAATAACAAGCAACGTACACGGAAAAGCGTTAATGATAACGGTAAAAATTAAATCGAATTCATATTGTTTTCTAACCTTGGCATTGTCTAGGATGTATAGGGAATCAGAAAGGTGCGATACAGTGAAGATATGAGGGTAAAGTCTCCAGTGCTAGATTTGAAGAGGGGAAAAAAGAAGATAATGAGGAAGAAACCCATAAACCAATTAGCGATGAGAGGGAAGGTAGATAAATTCAGAAACTCGCTACAGGCTTTAACCGAGGAAGACAACCATATCATAGTAGCAAATAACAATAATATCAGAGATATCATTACTGAGTGCGCAGTAGATGTAGGCAGCAGGATAGCTAGACAGGACATCAGTAAACTGCCTAAGCAGCCGAAAGATCTGATAAAAAAAAAAAAAACGCCAAAGCAAGAAAGCTCCCAACCAACAGAGAGGATAGAACTGCAGGGCTATCAAAGCTAATAACAAGCGTAAAGTGTCCGGCTTAAGAAAGTACAACATGCAGAGAACCGAGCATGCTCTAAAGAACTGCGGTAGTCTAAAAGCGATCAAGAGGAAACTAGGCATCAGCAAAAATTTGATGCATGCGCTAAAAAAAAAAAAAGGTGGCATTGTCATTAATAATATTTATAGGCTAGTCAGTGTAGTGGAGGAGTTCGACTCCGAACTATACAGTAGCTGAAGTAGTCAGAACTTTAAGTAGATTGTCAGTAGCGAAGAGCAATCAGACGAATTCCTCCAGTACTAAAAGAACGAATCCAACAAAGCTCTAAAATTCATTAGAGTAGAGAGCTGGTACAGTTGGTAGACATTTGTAGAAATTAAAACGACCAGAAAGACGCAGACACAGAGAGGTTCACAGGATATTTACAAATACCGACAAATATGTACCAACTGGCCCAGCTCTCCACTCTACTGGACCCTGTTTCTTATTCTATGGGCACGTTTCCAGCGTTGTCTTGCGTACATCTCTTTACCTGCGTCTTTCCGCTGGTTTTAATCTCTACAAAGCTCTAGAAGCTATGAGAAAGGAAAAAGAAGCTGAGGAGGATCAATGAACTATAGATTTGTTGAAGGTCGATGGGAACATCATGCTAGAAAAACTGGCAGTCCTGTATGCACAATGTCCCATCACCTCGAGAGTACCAGAATTATGGAAGGACACCAACGATATCTTCATGCATTTGAAAGGACTTGAAAAATGACACTACTATCCATTAGTTAATGTTCGTTATGTACAAATATATTTACTAAGGTACTAGCTAATAGAATCAGGGCAAGCTTAAACTTCAAACAACCAATGGATCAGGCAGGTTTTCAGAAAGGTTACTTTACTATCGATCCTATACATATTATCAACCAGGTGATACAGAATAGCTCGGAATATAATCAACCCCTGTACGTAGCATTCATATATCATGAGAAAGTATTAGACTCAGTAGAAACATCAGCAGTCATGCAGGCATCGCAAGATGAGCGTGTGGATGAGCCATGTGTGAAAGTACTGGAAGATATCTATAGTGGTTGCACAGTAACCATTGTCTTCCATGAATGATGTAATAAAATTACAATAAGGAAGGGTGGTAGGCAAGGACATACGGTCATTTTGGTATACTATTCACCGCCTGCTTAGAGGCATTTTGAGAGAGCTTGAGAGTGAACAGTTATGGATAAGGGTTAATAGGGGATATCTTAGTAATCTGAGATTCCTGATGACAATGACTTGCTGAATAGTTTAGGTGACTAATTGCAAAGAATGATTATTGACAGAGACAGGCAAATCATAATGATATGTCTGGAATCAAAATGCAGAAAACTAAAGTAATGTTCAACAGCCTCGGACAGGAAAAGCAGTTTGCGATATGCAGAGAAGTGCTGGAAGTAGTAAAGGAATACGTATACTTAGGACCGCTAATAGCTGCAAATCCAGATCACGAAAGTAAAATAACTAGAAGAATAAGATTGTGATGGAGCGCATTCAACAAGTACTATCAGATCATGGACGGTATGCTACCAGTATTCTTCCAGAGGAAAGTATATAATAGCTCTATCTTACGCGTACTCACCATATGGGACAGAAACATGAATGCTAGCGAGCTATGGAAAGAAAAATGGTAGATGTAGCGTTAAGGGACAGGAAGCTGGCTGAATGGGTCAGGGAACAAACGCCAATTAATGACATTCTAAAAGGAATCAAGGCAACGATAATGAGTGGGTAAATCGTGTAATACGAAGGCAGGATGATTGATGGTCTTTAAGGGCAACGAATTGGATTCCATGGGAAGACAACGCGTAGCTGAAGGCGACAGAAAGTTGGGTGAGCGGATGAGATCAGGAATTTTGCGGGTAATGAATTAAGTGTGGTTGGCACAGGACCAGGTTAACTGGACGGCTATGGGCGAGGTCCCTGCCCTCTGGTGAGGCTGGTGGTGATGGCCATCGCTGACCCGGAACCTATTGGTCGAAGAATTCACATTCGTGAGGCTCAGTCTCTATCCCTACAACGCGAGGTCCTTGGGCCTCAGTTAAGGTCTGTCCAAAGTCATACGCACAATGCAAGCAAGAATGCATGCATGAGCACGCGGTGGGGGGTCGGTGACGGAGCGCGACTCCAAAGCACAGCTGTGCTTGACGCGACCCTGCATAAGCCGTAACACAATGCCCAGGCACGGTCCCCCGAGATTTGTTAGGAGGTTGGCGTAACCATGCAATGGAGGCTCTCGCGGGACCGTGACGACACTCCTGCATATATTCTGACTCGTAGACGAGGAAACCAGTGGACATCAAAGCGACTGTAAATTTGGTTTTTAGGATTCAGTGTTGCCTCTTCAGCCTCAATGTATGACATGACAGCAGTTTTAGAAGTAAACAACCACTGCTTCGACCAGAACACAAATCTGATTACGGTAGACAAACACAGCGCCATAAGAATAAGCTTTCAAGCTGATGTGAAATCAATGTTGGTACTTGGGCATATTGTATGCGGAATGAACAGCGTCGTATGCTGACAAGTGAAAAAAAAAAAATGAAACCCTTTTTGAAAATAATCGCAGCCCAAGCGCCTCTTACAGTGGCTTTGATTGATATAGCGGATACTAATTATATCCGGTGGGCGTGTCCACTCGTCGATGAAGTGGGGTTCGTGAGCCCTTGTCAATCCAGTGCGCGTCAAGTGCCCATCTACGCATCTCTACAGCACTATCGGCGACAAGTTAAGCGCAAACAAGTGAGCTGTAATGCCAACACATAAAACAAACTTGAGAGACGATCAATGAGATTCATGAGGCATGAGGCAGATTCATGAGGCTGTGTTACTTTTCTGTGGCATGCTACATGATTATGTTATTTCATATCCAAAGAAATGACAGAGATATCAATGCTTGTTGCTGAATCTCTTATTTTGCGCAAGCAGTTTTAGAAAACCTGCGACCAATCCCATGAAACACCGACCCAGCCACGTCACTTAGCAACTACCACCTTCCCGAGGCACAGTCGTGATTTTTCGAGGCTGCCAGGCTTCAAACAGGGGTGGAAGCAGGGGTCTAATTTGTTCGATTCTCATCACATCCTCCCATACGGAAGAAGCTGCCCAAGTTGAGAGCTCATTACAACCTTCATTGTCGCATGTCTGGTGACGTCATACAGCCTGCACGCTAATCAGTGCCTGACCATGTCACCTGCCAATTACCACTTGCCAGAGACGTGCTCGTGATTTTTTAGGCTACTTGACTTCAAACGCGGAGAGAGGGAAAGAAGAGGGGGGGCTGAGTGCCGGTATTTGTCACTTGCCAACTACCACCTACCACGGTTATGCTCGTGATTTTCCGAGACAGCGACGCTGCAAACAATCTACGCCGACGGACAATTTTTTGCGACATTTTCGTAACACTTTCGCGCAAAAGCAAACTCATATTAGCTTCTGGAAATGAACTGACAGCGTGGTCGATTAACACTTTTAAGGAACACTTTTCACCCCTTTGAAGTTAAATAAGCCTGCGCTAGTATTAAGTTTTCCCCGGGTAAGACCTTCTCATTTTGCCGTGCGCTAATGGCTCTTGTCATGATTTCAGTTAGACTAAAATATCCTCGGCGATACCGATAAGGCAGAAGAATAAGCGACTAATTCATTTATTTATTTTTTTTTCAAAGAAGGGCGACAGCCTGGAAGATGCGTCAACACGTCTTCGTTGTCCCTTGCACTGAAAAAGATAGGTTGGTTGGTTTGTGGGGTTTAACGTCCCAAAGCGACTCAGGCTATGAGAGACGCCGTAGTGGAGGACTCCGGAAATTTCGACCACCTGGGGTTCTTTAACGTGCACTGACATCGCATAGCACACGGACGCCACTCCGTTTCGCCTCCATCAAAACGTAGCCGCCGGGGTTTCTAGTGAAGTTTGTGTAGCGTAAACCTTTTCAGAATGTGTGTCTAGTGTCCGAAGTTGTTCTATGCAACACAGGCCAGTGTTAACGTCATATTTGAGATACCAAACACTTTATTTGCGCTATTCTACATTTGCTGACATACTTCGCCCGTATTTTGGCATTAAACCTCGCCTCTCTGCGTGCCATCGTATCTTCCTTTCTCCTCATCTCTGTAGCTTATTATTTATCATTGTGAATCCACAAGCCCGTCAAAGTGTTCTGCCTAGAACACCGCACTTGAACATGGTACTTTCTGTTGAGTAGGAAGCAGAGAGAGAGAGAGAGAGAGCTAGCGCTCGCGACAGAGACCTCAGAGTTCGCTTCCATAACGCGGAAAAGCAGTTCCGAGGCAGTGCTGCTCTGTGTTAAGTCTGTATGATAAGCTTGCTCGTGCATCCACGCCGTAGTCCAAAAGTGTTTTTCACAAATTCAAGATTAGTAAAGTCATTCACTTAATTAAAACGATCAGTCAGAAACACAGAGGGGAAGAGGTGAGGTGAGACAAAGCTTTACGAAGGCAAAATGAAGGATGGGAAATGGGACGTTTGTGAACAAAAGGGCGGAGTGACAGATTAATGGTACCTGCTTTTTCACGATTTTCACTAGTCTGAGGATACCGAGTTCCCGCACTCATACCTTCCTCTCATCTTGTCCTCAGCCAGCAGCCACTTATTGCTTCTGTAGAGCTGCTAGTTGTCTTTATGAACAGCTCAAAATCAACGTAGAACGACCGCATGACCTTTTATTGCCGCAGTTAACGGCGTGGCTTCCTTAATGTATTACTGCGTGTTACTTAGAGCGGCAAGAGCAGCACAGAGCTCCAAGAAAGGAAGAAAAAAAATGGCGACGATTACGATACTTCTTAATGCGAAATTTGAGAGAAGCTCATCAGCTGTTTCAGCTTTTCGATAGATTGAGGCAAAGAATTCAAGCAATACATGTATGTGCAATTACAGACAACTGGTTACGAGGGACAACGACGACGCCGACGCGAAACTCAGGAACGGGCGCCAAAGAGCTTAATGCAGAAATAATATCATTCGAGACATTTTTTGAAAAGCAAAGTATCTTTTTTACCGTGGTGAACTAGATGTATATACGCCAACTACATCAACATATGATGTTTTTCTCTGTGAGTGTGCGGTTACTGCACATGTTACCCTGAAGTTGGGTGTGGGCGCTCGCATTATTCATGAATTATTATTTTTGCAGTGTGTACCATGTGTGGTCACGTCTTCCACTTGAGCTCTGAAGCGTGCCTTTCATAATTGGTTCATAGGAATGGAAAAGCGCAGCATCTGTCACAATTGTTTTTGTGGACACCTGAATCGCGCCGTAAGGGAAGGAAGGAAGGTGGGAGTGAAAGTTGAGCTGGTTACGAGGGACAACGTCGACGGCGACGACGACGCGAAACCCAGGAACGGGCGCCAAAAAGCTGCGCTCTAGAACTCGAACATAGCCGGAAACGCTAACAGTCGTTAGTTGACACTCTGGCATCAACACGTACCTGGTGCAAACGGCGTTCAGTGTTTCCGCGCATTCGCTTAACTAGCTCTGCACGTCTTCCGCATGGCTCGGTACCAGAGAAAAGTAATCTAACGGTGGTGCAGCCAATATCCGCTAACAAGCGCGCACTTATAACCTGCTGCTACTTCCGCCATTGTCTTATTAACTACAGCGCGGCCTCTTCAAGCGCTGCGAAATAAAATGTCAGATGAAAAAGACACGCTGCTTGGAATGACCGGTAGGGATTTCACGTCACTTGTTAGAGGTTTTCGCGCGAGAAACTCTGAGAAAATACACTTTCCGCCCTGTGTGAAATTGAGTAGTTATTTTCGTGACGATACCTTTTGCATCGCATGCCTGCCAAGGATGGAGTGATATGTTAGCATAGATGGCGCTGCATTCCGGATAATTAAAAGAGCAAGGAATGTGGTTTCAAAACGGCCAATTGATTTTGAGGAAAGTTAAGAGCGCAGTAACTGCCTTGCCTCTCGGTGTTTACACTTCAGCCTCATCAATTGAAAGAAAGGATCAAGAAGGGAATTAAAGTAGAAAGAGATAAGCAGCTACCACAGTGGAGGACTCCGGAATTATTCCAGCCACCATGAGAATAGTTAACCGGCACTTATATCTCACTGCACACTCGCTCGTTTTGCGTTTTCGGGCGCTGTGTGATAGGTTTGTAATTGTTAAACATCGAAAGATCAGAAAAGAAAAAAATTTAAGGAGGGCGCTGAATACTATACTTTCGCGCTGTGAAGGCGAAAACTGTAGCTTCAATCCAGCGCAACTGACCAGAATCCACCCAAAAGCAAACGAATACAACGCAATCCACAGTAATAACAGTTATTCCACCACGTGCTGCAACTTGATCCATTGTAATTAACACTTAATCTATTGCAATAAACCAGAATTCACTTGACTCTATCGAAGTTCACTGTAAGCCAGTTTACAAAAAAAAAAAATGCTTTTTGATCCACTGCAGTCACTAGAATTACCCTTCAATCAATCACAATCAGGCATAATTAAAGAAAATACACCGGTAATCTAATCCGCAACACCTTAATCGTAAGAAAGCGAATCCTAATTCCTCATATTTTAGAATATACCGCAATCAAGCATAATCAAACAAAGTACACCCTTAATTTGCCGTTAATGTAACGTAATCCAGCATTGATTTAACGTTATCCTGCAGTAACTTTCACAATTACTTTTCCCTTTCGATTTGGTAAATGAATAAAATTTGTCGCCAGTTGCTGACTATCCAGGCTGAAGAGGTCACAGCCCTGATTTACCACTAACGCCGTCGGGCTCCGCTGCCGATGTAGCAAATATAGGCTTTCGCCTTAAAACATGAAATGAATGGTGCTGACAGGACTTGAATTAAGCATAATGAGGGAGCGGTTGACAGTGGCGCATGCTGGTTTTCTCTGGTTTACAGGGTTTAAGGTGCCAAAGCGACTCGGGCTACGATGGACGCCGTATTGGAGGACTCCGGAAATTTCGACCACCTGGGGTTCGTGCACTGACATCGCACAGTACTCGGCCGCCTTGCTTTTCGCTTTCATGAAAAGGGGCCGCCGCGGCCGGGATTGATCCACACGTCCTCGGGCTCAGCCTTGTAGTGTTTTAACCACTGAGCCACCGCGGCGCAGGAATGGGAAGTGCCTCGCACTGCAGCCGCACCTCCGAATGAAGGCAAAGGTTCCCTATAACTAAATAAAAAGTGAATGAATTTTAAAACGAAGCTGCTACTGGAGAAGAAAATCAGTGGTAACACGAAAAAACAAAATATAGATGAGGTAGACAGGACTACTTCAAGCAGGCAACGGGGCAAATGAGAAAGAAGAAGCATATGGGAAGAGGAAGTGGCATACAGAGCAGGCTCCCAAACGCTGGCGACGATTTTAATCAGGGCAACGACACTAGACACTACGTGGTCAGATTTCGAGTTTGCCTCCACATCGACGGCGGCCGCGACCCGAGCAGCCCCGACTCGAGCGCAATGAAGCGGCCAGGCAGGATTGAGCGCGCGCTTATAGGGCTGGCGGAAAGGGGGAGGGTGGCGAGCCGCCCTACTTGGTGGAGCAGCTGCGGACCCCGATGACCCGGCAGCGTCACTCACGCGAACAAGCGACGCGCACTTCATGTTTCACAGATGGGCGCGCTATGCGTGTGTGTGTGTGTGTTTTTCTCCTTATGTATGCTCTCCGGTCATCGAAAACAGCGCACATAGTGGAAAAAGGTACTCCCGAATAAGTTGATCCCTTCGGAACCCGTGATTGCAGTCAATGTCCGAGAGAGAGTTGGATAATAGACAGGTCTGAGGTTGAACAACAAAGTACCTCGCATTCCGTAATAAAATACACCGTGGGAAGCAACGAAATGCCACCGGCAATGAGGATGGGTTGAGTTCTCGCCCTTTGCGTACTGTTATGAGCGCAGCTATAGTGCTCTAGGAGATCTATTTGTATGCCGGAATATAGAGCTCCCCTTCCCTATGCAATGCAGTCCCTATTAGGGTTTTAAGGGTCGTTCGACTAAATGAAGTGTGCATCGCTCCGCGGTATGCATGCTCTTTTTGACCAATGTAGTTGGTGTTTTCGTTCATTTCACTAAACTTTTACAGGACAAAAACTCCAGGCAAGTAAAGGAGGGCTTATGAATTACGACTGCCTACCGGCAATTGGCTTCCGTGGGGATGTGAATTTCGCCAAAGCCGCGTATTTATTTGTAGCTGACTGTGCAGTGAATGTGCGTCGGCGCACGCGACGCAGCAATTGCCGCGACGCATGTGCATTGCATCAGGCATGTGTTATATCTTTGTATATTTTTTTAGATATTCATGTTCTCTCTTTATATAGCTGAATGGACGGCGGAGGTTAAAGCAGATTACTAAAGACAGAGCTGCTAGCCCTTTTCTTTCGTGATTTTTTTCCCAAATGAATATTATTTGACTTCAGTTCTATAGCAATTTACTCTATTTATGCAATTACAGACGTGAGTGACGTTGAGCCATTAGCCCTTGTTTCTTTCGCAAAGTCTCGCTAGTGACTTCGTGGACTAAAATGTTCCGCTAGAATGAAACAATAAGCAGCTATAAATAGCATCAGTTGCTTTTGCTTCAAAAGTGCAAAAGTAGGCTCCATGAGACTAAGACAACAGGCAAAAAACTGTGTACCTTACTGCTATGCAAAAGAGCTCCTCGAATCTACGCGAGCAAATAAGTGGCTGGTATGTAGTGCCCAGAGCAACCTGGCATCACCAAGCTGAATCATAGTGTAAGGAACAGATCCGGCAGCTCCCTTGCGATTCATAGACACCGCGTACACAGGCGGCAGGAGCTGCCCAGGGAGTGTCACGAAACAGTAACTTCGTTCTGTTCTAATTTCCAGGATTTCTATACATATGGGCGTGCCAGTGGAGTGGTTAATGGATACGCCAGCTTCTTTCAGCCGACAACACCTTGTAATGAAAGAAGGCCTGCGATGGCACCTCTTAAATGGAATATTTCAACGAACCGTCGCTACTGTACCCGTGGTTTGAATGTATCCGCGATGCAGGGAATTGAGAGAAAAGAATCGGGCAGCATAGCAGAAGACATCCGCTCTTGACAGTGGCGGTACGGGGCGTTTTCTATGGTGACAGATATTGTGCCAGCAGAAAAACTTCTAGGCTATCACATCGATTTTATCTTCCACAGCGATCGACAAAAAGATGGCAAGAAGAACACAAAGCAAAACTTCATGATTGTGCCGACATGCAGATTTGAAGGGGCCACTGCTTACTTTCTGTAATGTGAGAAGCAATTAAGACGTCCGAAGATGCTAGTTTAAAACGTTTAAAATAAAAAAAAAATAATTCCAAAATTCTGACGCATTTCCTAACGACTGAAAAGCTACTGCCACTATGTCCATCACTTTGATTTTTTGTCGTTTCGCCACCAATACTATTACGTACAGACATTTCGTTGACATCGATCCTTTATGCAATGCTAGAGCGACGGACAGAAAAAAAAAAAGCCCGCATCCAAGAAACTGCTGCCTTTAGATAGAGAGCAACAGACGACGCCCACGCCATGGAACGAGAGCACGTGTCTCCGCACGCTCCCGCACAGGCGCATCGCAAGCACCGACAACGCGTTATGCCAACACCACCTAGACTATGCACGTCGGAAAAAGAGAGAGAGAAGAAAAAAAAAAGAATGTCGCCGCTCATCCAAGCGTGACAACACGCACGCGCCACACAACAGATAAAGCAAAACATAAAGAACAAAGAAATAGTGAGCCTGACACCGCCTCTCTGCGTTGTGTCAGCAGCGCGCAGGCCTCAATTCGGAGAACGCGGTAGCTGATGGAATTTCCCGGATGTGGGAACTTGACTGGACAATGCGGACCGCGATGGGTCGGGAAGTGCGGGCGCAGAGCGACGGGGACGCGAAGACGACCTTGCCATTGGAGAAAACCTTTAAAAAAAGAAAGGGGGCGTCCTTGAGTTCTCAACAAAGGGCGGCTCAAACACATATGCACACACACACACATGGAGGCCGCCATGTTGCTCTTCCTGCGCTCACAGCGCTCTGTCTCCGTCAGCCGTGTCGCTTTGTTTATAATTGGCCGCGCGGGCGGATCGTTCTTGCGTAACGTTTGCCATTCACCGTGGGTGAGGGAGAGCGCGCACCGGTTCGTCACGACATGAACAGCGATGTACCTGTGTGCGCGACTTCTCTGCTTTGCCAGTACCGCTTCTGTTGGCGTGGAGCCGGTGCCCAGAGCAAAGTTGCTTTGTTGCACGCAAAGCGCCAGCTGAAAGGCTTGGCGGCAGACCTTCGCGCCAGAAGGGCAGTTAGGGAGTATCATTCTGTTAAGTAGTGGAAGCGGCCAAATTGAGCTTCGCTGGAGGAGCGCGGCTCTTCGAATCTGGAAGGAATCGATTAGGTTGGCGTAAGTGGACACAAGCACGCTAAGATACAGTCGAAGGCAGAAGGCGGTGCGCGTAGAAGGGGTGACATGAGCTATTTGGGACCGTAAAACGACGAAGCCGCGTTAGCTCAAAGTGTTTCTTCGGTCATTTTAAGAATAAGGATGGTAAACAGTCGCGGAACATGGCGAACGTTAAAGACACGCTTCCGGTGTTCAGAAACCCGATTCGTGCGCCAACTGACTAGTTTTCTTTTTTTCTTTTTTTGGTGCACCGATATGAACGAATGGACTTACTAGGCACTTTGTCATTTCCTGTCTAGCGATATAGCACAGAGTCACAAAAGCACGCCTTGCTAATGAAAAATTTAAAGAATATAAGAATATAGTGCACATAATTACTTGGAAGTGACGGGTGCTGCCGGATTTGTTTCGTCTGGTATGCACAGTTTTGAGTTTGATGTCATTCTGTATTAACAGGATTACATCAATGATGACGCACCCCTAGAAAAGCCGAGCGCCGGGACTGGGGACGCTTGTTTCTCATATGACTTCAGCTTACAATTCGTCTTGCAGTCAGAGAAAGACCGCCCGTGTTTGAGTGTATTCCCTGTTAAATAGAGGGTTCGAGGTATGTGCATATAACGCTAAATCCGTAAACTGCACGGAGACGAAAGAGAAAAGCAGTGTCACTTACAGTTAGGCGTGAACACAAGCGAGATTATATGACTTACGGAAACGCCATTATTGAAAGGCCATTTAGAGAAATTACACATGATCTATGAAATATCCTAAAAGATTTTCACCGTGATTGGTTTCGAGGCCTAATTATACTGCGGTCTTCAATACTACCTACATTTTACTTTCAGAATGGTTCATCAATCTCTCTGAGTTTCATTGCCATCATTCCGTCCCGCGTAGTTGGGAACCTGGTGGGGCGCAATAATTTATTGGCGTTACAAAGGAAGCAAGAGGATTAGGTCGAATCCATGCTCAGCTCTCACTCGACAGGGACAGACTTAACGACAAACACACACAAAACAGCATCAAGATCTACACTCTGCAAATATTTCAGACACTCGACAGCACGAAGTAAATAGAGGTGGTCATTCCAGCATAAGAAAAACTTGCGTAGAAATGCATGCGTTTATGCTTTTGGTCTCATTTGCGAAATGTGTATATGATGTCCTTTCTTTGTATTGTGTAAAGTTTTTGACAATTTTTCAACGTGTGTGTATATGCTGACTGGGTATGTGGGAAAGTGCTTGCTCCGGGGAAAAAAATGATATTTTATGCACTGTAAATATGAGCTTGTCTGATTCAACATGTATCAATAATATGCATATATATTACCTACCTTTACAGTTATGCATTTTGCTGCTACGCACATCAAAGAAGATTTCGTTTGTACATAACTTAACCGCTGCCCGCTGCCAGCAAAGGTGGCAAGAGCTTCAGTCAATCTGCTAACGTAGCAGCTTTTAGTCTTTGTACTCACATTTTGTGGTACAGGAAAAATGCGGAATAAAGTGAATGCGAAAACCTGCCAGCATCTACCTCTTCATTCAGAAAGAGCCTTATACCTTTAATTATGACTGCCTTTTGAAATTCAATGTGGCTGTTCGATCAGTCAGGTATTGCAGTAGACTGTCACTGCCTGCTGAAGACGTTCGAAAGATGGCTTAGACATCTCAGGTAAGTGAAGCACAGTAATACGTTCAAGGCGTTTACAAAGTCTGAATTGCTTAACTATAATGAAAGCATGCATAATAAATAGAGATTTCTGTGCGTGCGGTAGCTACAGATATAGAACACCCGATGGCTCTGGTATGAATTCCAAGGTGATGCGATTGACAAGCATATTCTTAATTAACTATTACGTACGATGAGGCTAGTATCTGGGGCTGAAGCGAAATTTTAAGGAAGTTTGGCTGGTTTCGGTGGCGAAGTATTCTTTCTGTGTGTAGTGATCACTAAAGTAAGTGCTCGCATAAATTAAGTACGGATACAGAACAGCGCTTCACATAATTGAAGATGCAGCGGGAGCGGAACACCGTTTGTCATATGGTACCTTACCGCTGTATCCTGTTCCACTTATCCTGGCTAGTTGCTGGCACGGCCAAAGCAGCACAATGCATCGGCCCAATACTGAAAATGTCTGGGCCATGACCGGCACTACAAATGACTGACGCTGTTAACACGTTTTTGGGCAGATGCCTTTCGCGTATTAAGGGGTTGAGTCTCGATTTATCCAAGGATTATGTCGCACCTGATTGAGTAGAGTGGTGGTGGGACTTAATTAACAACCTTCTTCGTGAAGCACCATAAGTGTTACCAGAGTTCCAAAGAAAATGGCTTCATAGGAACAAACAGCTCCAAATGGGAAAATTTCGTTACGTAAACAAGCTTGTACAAGAAAGCTAACCAGAGCGTAAAACATAGCACCTAAATAATCCTAACGCTCTGTTTTCCTGAAAGCATGCTATACGCACAAGTACTGGAGGGCGATAATTGCCGATGTGCTCCTCATCTTAAACGGAGCAATTGGATAGGCCCTGGCCCGTTCACGGTTGCTCCTTAAGAATGCATGACGTCGATGTACTTCCTCATCATTGAGTGGTTGTGACCGACTATGCTTCTGAGTCTCCTGTTCCGGGCTTCCAAACAATTGTTCGCCTCACGAATTCGATTTACAGCGAAGTATACGTTCCACTTGATATGAGGAAAGGAATCGGCGTTTGGCGCTGAGTTACCCAGCCATTCGCTCGGTTTATTCGCATATGACTTGCGGAAACATACGTTGGATCGGCCGCTTTTCGATGGAGGCGAAAAGCAAGGCGCCCGTGTACTGTGCGATGTTAGTGCACGTTAAAGAACCCCAGGTGGTCTAAATTTCCGGAGTCTTGCACTACGGCGTCTCTCATAGCCTGAGTCGCTTTGGGACGTTAAAGCCATCAAACCAAACCGAACCAAACTAGCGTATTATAGCCGATGCAGCTTGTCGCGTACGTCCTTCCAATAGATGCGTACCGTGCGAATAATAGAGCCAATGACAGGGCACGAGGAGTGACAGCTTTAATTACCGGAGGCCACAAGTTGCAACTAGACGTTGGTAGCTGCAGCACTGCTATGAGTGCACTAGTGTGAAATCAGTCAGGCTATTTCATATGCCACATGGTAATGTGCTCAGGCGAGTTTTGATGACAGCATTTTTCACACTTCTTAACTTCAATTGTATCAGTAACGTTTTTTCATCTAGTCCTTATTGTCCAAGATCCATCGTTTTGAGCAAAACTGCGGGATGTGACGCCTGGGAACATTTGGGTCCACAGTTTCCTCCTTTGCGCACGCGAAATTTCTTCAGGGGTCATTTTTTTCTCTATTGGATTCCCTTTTTAACCAACTGGCCTAAATCCCTGTCCTCATAAATTTTCAATTTGTGTTCTACGCTCGCTGAGCATGGCTGGAGGTTGACAAAAACGACGGCATGTAATGCACAGAGCGAAAGAGTTAACCATGAAGTGTTGCGGCGATATCATTAATTAAATTAGCTTGCAAGTCAACTTAGTAAATGTTTTTCTTTTTCGACTCTCTTTGAGATTTATGATGTTTCTGATCATCCATGCTTATGGGCTCTAATGCAGGAGGTGTATTTGGCGCTTCTTTTCATACTGGTCATTTTCGTACTTATTCTTTTCTCCCTTGAGTTCCCGAGGAAGCGGTTGTACAAAGATTTAGCCTGCTTGTTTTTTGTTTCGCCGATTTACCAATCTGTGCATTGTTGTGTACCGGGGCACAGCGTACTCCTAACAGTACGCTACTTGCCAAGTGCACCCATTTTTTTTTTTATGACCTACATGGTAAATAAGCCCTTGCCCGTTCAATCATGGTTAGACAGAAAAGAAATTTCCTTAACTATGGTAAACTTTTGTCTGATGTCGCAGAAACAATTGAACATCGCTTCCTTGATTTCAAAGGTGCAATACGTTTCTGGGTTAACTCGAAAGGGACATTAAAAAAAGGCTTTCAACACTGAATTCCGTACGATATATCACTGCAGTGTCATATGCTGATGCACTTTTGGCAACGTTAATTCTAGCTGGCCTATACAGTCAGTGGTAAACAAGCACGATGGACCGACACTGCGACTCTGTCGTTTCTAGAAAAGATCACATCATCATGATTAATGTGCACTTAAGAGAAATGTACGTGTGCCCATCAGACAGAATTGCACCGAAATTACACATCCTTATTGATGACCATTATACTGGCTATTTTAGGTTTGGCTGATTTGGTTTATGGGGTTTAACTCCCCAAAGCGACTCGGGCTATGACACGCCGCTCCCTTAAATATAATTTTTTTTTTTAATTTTATAATGTGTTGCTGCTTAGTTATGCCGAATACTACATTCTGTTTATAGATTGTTGTCCTAACAGATTGTTCAAAGCTTGTGCAGACAGATCTTTGTTTCACTGTAATAAATGTCGCGTTTAAAGAAAAGCGATAGTGTAGTGCTCTCGTGCAGTTCATGGTTAGCGAAGAATATCTATTTATTCGCGTCGCCCCCGCTTTAAAGCCCATGCCTGGCACAGTATCGCCATCTTTACTTTATCGTCCGCGGGTTTAGCTAGTTTCAGACAAAAACTCAAACAACGATATATCGTCGGACAGAGAGCACTAGTGCTAACGCACTAAAAATGCGCCGAAAGCGAGCGATGCTCAGAGTCTGCTTATATTAACACGGTAAAATCCCCAGTACGCTTGGTGGTGGGGCACCGGTACGAAGCACCAGGACATAAATGATGCACACACGGGAGAGGTATGTGAAGCACCGACTGACTGCTCTCACTCTTCAATTGCGCAATCTTTATCAGGCAGAAACAATTCCCATTCTCTGCCAGACGGCGGGGCAAGTTGCAAGAGACCAAGATTGAAAAAAAAAAAAAAAGAAAGCAGGCAAAGATCGATTCTTTTTCCTCCTCTCCACTCTTTTATCTGTCGCCTTCGTTAGTCGCCAGCAGTTAAGCCACGTGAGGCCCGCACAACGTTCTGAGAGAGAGCGTTTCCGTGTCGGGACATGCTCCAGTTGCAGTTCTCGGGACGATGCCAGCGCGCACGTCCTTGGGCTTCGTCGTATGGTGGTGGACACACCAGGCGACGATTAGGGTACTCGACCAGCGGGGAAGGGAGGGAGGGGGTGCTGGAACTGAGTCTCCCTTTTCCTTCGTTATCTCGCCGTCACGTATTCGTGCTCGTACACTCACGGCGCGCGCTATGCTGCGAGCGCTGCGCCAAGGTCAAACACTGCCGTGGCTGATACAGCAGCAGCAGCAGGAGTAGCAGCAGCGGGTCAGATGCAGATGCGCCCACCTATGGCGCCGCCACAGAGGTCTGAGCCCCGTTACGCTCACCAGTGCGTATAGGCGCACGCTGAGAGGAGACAGTGGGCGGCTACCGCTGCTATGCAATGCATGGTAATACAGGTTTAACGGTGTTTCTGTGGCACAGCAAAAAGGTGTCTAAACGCTTAGAGCAAATGTTCCGAAAGACACCGTCTCCCCCCGTTTGAAGACGCCCCCTCACGCACGTGTTGGTCATGTCATTTCGCCTCGCTCGATTTACTTGTGTGTCATAATCATCAAATGGAAGGCGTGCTTCTTTCCCGGAGGCGGGGCAGAAAGCGCTTGGCCAAAGAGCGATTCAATCGAATTATCGTACGGCCTCTTTCCTTTCGCCGATGGAAACCATTTTACTTCCCTGTAACCAGAAGCTATGTGGTTTCGCGCTGTGCTTTTTGCTGGTGCCCAAGTATTTTGACGCCGCACGGTATACAGCACTTGCAGCTTTCAGCAACAGCGCCGCCACACCTTTGTGAAACCAGAGGGCAGCGGTAGTTCCGCTGTATCTTTGGTGCAGCCCGCTGAGGTGACCAACGTCTCAACATATCAAGAGTGCTGCTGACTTTCCAGAATTTTTTTTTTAATTTTTGCTTTTAGGTTAGGGTGCTGCTATATAGAACTCATTAGTGTACTCGTATCATCTGTCAACTATCATGGACAAGTCAATTCGCATTTGTTTCTCTAATACAGGCATTGCAAATGACTTCCAGAATTCAAGCTCTCAGCCATAACTCAACCCCTCATAAACGTTACTTTGTATTTTGACTGTGCAATCGAATGAGAAGTACGGAGAGTAATTAGTTCTATTGGTGATTTTCACGAAATACGGGAGGCGTTGCAGTCGAGCCAAGATGGCGACTGCAAAAATTAAGGACTCCGTTTCTGATCAGCTTAAGCGCGATAACTAGTTTCCTCGATGGTACGATTTACTCGGTTTGTTTCATTGAAGGTGAGCGATTATTTCTACCTGGCAGCTTAATTTAAGTATAGGCCTAAAACAAAGAACCAATGATAAACTGCAGATCGTCCTCCTATGTCTGCAAACGTTCGTCTTGCAAGCGGAAGCGTACACTATTGTCGCATGCCTCCAGGGTGTTTTTTTTTTCTTTCTTTCAGTGTCAGCATTGCCAGTGTTCAGTGTTCCCGCACGGCGAGAAAGTCAGAAAAATGCGAAAATGTTGGATAATTTACGCATTGTTCCAGGTAAGCAAGGCTTCACGAAGTCACCGCATGAAGCTGAAAGCTAAAACATTTTGCGGTGGATTCGCATTCGGCTGTACTCTGTTTGAATCTCAGTTCAGCAAGATGAAATCAATTACCCTTTGCATGTGACCATTATATAAGTGGAGCAAGCTGACTTGTTCCTATGCAGACTTGTTTAGTGCTCAAGAGCGGTGTGCAGATGAACAAATCCAAGAGCGCCAATGGGCTCCTTCCTGACTTATTTATGTGCAGCTTCACTTCAGCGCTAGCACTGACTGTGAAGCTGAGTACGTGCTCTGAAATGTCGGTCAATTTGTTCTGTAGAACACTTCTCGAGCACTTTGATACAGACCTGCGGACGTCTGTACATTGTGACGTGAACTCGATGCCATCGAATCGGGGCTGTTACGACCAAGCATCCGCATTTGCGCGCTCTATTGTTCGCCTGTGGGCATGGATAAGTGCTGTGAATATGTGGTGATGGTCCAATGGCTCTAAGTGAGCCTGTTTCCAGGAATCCTGTTTTGTAAGCCTGTTTTGCTTTGTGGACACTCTGCAAATGCCAAATTGACCCTGCCAAGAGAACGTCTGGAAAAACACAAAGAAACGTCCCCCTGCGGGAAATGCAGGAAGTGCTTTCTTTCTTTTGTTCACCCTTCCAGTCGATAAGCCCTATCGTCCAGTGAGGAATGCCTACTTTCCAAAGGAGACGACAGAGTGACATGTCCGCTGACGTGCAGGACAAGAAAGGAGCATGACGCATACAGCCATTAAGTGATTTCCCAGGAATGCAGGAAAGATTTGCAATTGTCGAAAACGGACAATGCTGGGAGCGGATGCGGCGCCACGTGCACTCGGGTTTCTGAGAAGTAAAACCACTTGTCAGAACCAGCCTGTGGTTTCTTTGCTGAAGAATAGAAATGTACCTCCTCTCCTCGCCGTTCCCAAGCTTTTCCCGCCAACAAGTGATCACGCCCAACGAATGAATGCCGGACCAGTCAGTGCTTCAGACCATCAGTGCAGTGATGTGTTCGATTGGATGCCGATACCTGAGGGGCGTGCCCTGGATTTGGTTGGTCAGCATCTTCAGAGAGGGGCTGGACATAGGGGGTTTTAAGGACGCTGCAGAGCACGAAATAGCGCTCTGGGCCCTGGGTAAACGGCTCATCCAGTCGCTTCTCGCTATGAACTCTTAACGCTTGCCATTTTGCCGATGTACCCTTCTTTTTCTTGTAAATATTCATGTAAATAAGATTTCTCAAAGTGCCATTAAACCTGCTTGTACATATTTCACCAACTTCGAAGATTCAGTCCTTCTTCAACCCCGAGTCTCTGCACGCTACCAAGTGAAGGCCGGGTCGACATAGCCCCAGCGTCACGACAACTGGTGATCAGCGGTGGGATCTGAATCTACAAGCACAACGACTGGTGATCAGCGGTAGGATCTGAATCTACAAGCCCCAACACTGGTGACCAGCGTTGGGATCTGAATCTACAAGCCACAACATCTGATGACTGGAGGTGGGATCTGGATCTACAAGCTACAACATCTGGTGATTCGAGGTGGATCAGAATCTACAAGCCACATCTTGTGATCGGAGGTGGCATCTCAAGCAACAAGCAGGCGCAACAATCGGCCAACAAGACAGCAGCTCGGAACATCGATCGCATGTGTGGGTGAGTGCTTGGCTTTTCTTCTGATGTGGACCAGGTTCTAGAACAGGGTTAGATTTTAAGAACTGGTAAAAAGTGTTGAAACGCCTTTAGGTTTGGTAGTTTGCACTGTTGTTTTGGAAGTAGCCGACACTCGGAGCGATCATGGACCTACAAAAGCTGCAGAAACCGGAACTGTTGCTATTGTGTGAGGAATTGGGAATTAATACAAGTGGTTTGGCACGAAAACCCTTGATTATAAAGGCAATCACTGATCTGGGAACCGATGATGAGGAGCTCAGTGAAGCATGGAACCTCATCGGGCAAAAAAAGGAACAGCTCAGACAGCAGAAAGAGGAAAGGGAGCGTGAACTTGAGAGGGAAAAAGAGGAAAGGGAGCACGAACGTGAGAAGCTTGAAAGAGAAGCAAAAAAGCTGGACCAAGAAATTGAGCTCCGGAAATTAGAACTAGAGTTGAGCAAGAGGTCGGGCGATTGTCCCCAGCTAGCGGTACCTCATCTCAACAAGGAGGCAGATTTCAAGATGTCAAAGTACATGCAGCCATATGTGATATCAGGGGATATCGGTCTGTATCTGGCTAACTTTGAGCGAACCTGCGAAAAACTGTCCTTCCAGCGAGACACTTGGTCTCAGAGATTATTGACGGTTCTGCCCTGCGAGGCAGCGGAGGTTGTCGCGCGGCTAAGCAAGGAGGACGCGGACAACTACGAGAAGGTCAAAGCTTGCCTTCTGAGAAAGTATAGGCTTAGCGCCGAGGCGTTCAGACAACGTTTTCGGAAAGCTACTAAGTCCAGGGACGAGAGTTACCCTGAATTCCTGTACAATTTAAGAGTTAATTTGGGCGAGTGGCTAAAGAGCACTGATTCCTACAGTGATAGGGACGCTGTAGTCGAGCGAATTCTTTTGGAGCAGTTTTATAGCTGCCTCCCAGAAAAAGAAAGAAATTGGTTACAGGACCGAGGCGACATTAAGTCGGCAACTGAAGCTGCCGAAGTCATTGAGGAGTACGCTTCGCGCCGACAATTCAGCAACCCAGCAGTGGATAGGCTCCGCAATCCCAAGTTGAGTGTAAATAACCGTCAGAAAAGGCACTTTGCTAGATTTGCAAACGAAGAAACGAAGGCTTCTTCAGGCAAACGCCCTAGAAAGGACGGCAGTGAGAAAGGTGGGGAAGTGACCAACGCGCAGAACACTAAGAATAAGCTTGAGGCTAGGAAGCCGCTCACATGCTTTAGGTGTAATGAGCCGGGTCACATTGCCGTCAACTGCCGGAAAGAAAAGATTGCTTTCTCGTATGTCAGGGACTGCGATGAAAATATGCAGCTTTTGGAACCCTACCTGCATGACCTAGTAGTCAACGGGAAGCCTTGCAAGGTACTGCGCGATTCGGCCGCAACGATGGATGTAGTTCATCCGGCGTATGTGTCGCCTTCCGACTATACAGGACAGTGTGCATGGATCCGCCAGGTAGTGGAGGAACAGAGTGTGTGCTTGCCAATCGCGAACGTGGTCATCGAGGGCCCTTTCGGCGAATTAACAACCGAGGCTGCCGTTTCAGGAAAGCTTCCTAAGTGCTATCCGTATTTGTTCTCCAACAAATCGGACATGCTACTGCGAAAGAGGGGCATCCTTTTCGGAGACAGAGTTGTGCCAGCCTTAACACGTTCAAAGGCGCGAGAACTAGCTACACTGCTCATTCCAGAAAAATCCACAGCGGAAGAAACGGCAGTTAAAACAGTGGTCGATGCGGAAGATAGCCGGTCAGAAAACTTTGGGAGCGAGGCATCTCAGATAAGTCAACTAGAAAGTGAGCTTGATAAGACACGGAATGAGGACGTTCTAGAGAATAACCTCTTGCCGCCAGTGTCTAGTAATCTCACGAGACTTTTAAGTGGAACCCGAGAGGACTTAGCTATGGAGCAAGCCAATGATCCTAAGATTCAGGAGCTTCTCAAAAAGACGGAGCAGAGAGGAGAACTCAAGAAATCCCAGCTGTCCGATCTGGGCGAAATAATAACAGAGTTTGAGGCCTGCTTCGTGGACAGGCCAGGCAGGACTGATTTGGCTGAGCACGATATTGAGCTGACTTCAGACGTGCCAGTGCGATCAAGGTGCTACCGATTTTCTCCAAGGCAAAGAGAAATTCTGGATAGGGAAGTAACTCGCATGCTGGAATTGGGAGTAATAAAACCCTCGGAAAGCGATTATGCTTCGCCTATGATCTTAGTAGAAGCTCCAGGTAAAGACCCTAGGCCTGTGGTAGACTACCGAAAGCTAAATTCTCTCACCAGGGATCAAGTGTATCCTATTCCGAATATTGAGGAGAGAGTAGAACAGGTCAGTAGAGCGGCATATGTGACTACGCTGGACCTTACTCGAGGATACTGGCAAGTACCGCTCACTGAACGCGCCAGCAGATACGCGGCTTTCGTCACTCCGACGGGCAGCTACCAGCCAACAATGATGAGTTTCGGGCTCAAAAATGCTCCATTTTGTTTTTCCCGACTCATGGATAGGGTTTTAAATGGGTGTGAAACATTCGCGGTGCCTTATTTAGATGACATTGCGGTTTTTTCCGACTCATGGGCGGACCATATGGTACATCTAAGAGCTGTACTGAGCCTTTTGCGTCAAGCTGGACTAACCGTAAAGGCCGAGAAATGTTGCCTGGCAAGGGCGACCGTGGACTACTTGGGTCACAATGTAGGTCAAGGTTTCAGGAAACCCAGCGAGATTAAGATTTCTGCGGTAGCAGACTACCCGCGGCCGAGCACGATGACGGAAATTCGAGCCTTCCTGGGTCTGACTGGATACTACAATCACTACATCCCTAACTATTCAGCTTTGGCCAGCCCTCTGACCGACGCTCTCCGCAAGACAGAACCGACAAATGTAGTCTGGGACAAACAAAAGGAAGCCTCCTTCGTAAACCTGAAGGCTGTGCTGATTAGCCGTCCGGTATTGCGAGCTCCAGACTATGGCCGAGAATTCACGGTCCAGTGTGATGCCAGTGATCGAGGGCTAGGTGCTGTTCTCTCCCAGAGAGATGACGACGGTAATGAGCACCCCGTGCTCTACCTGAGCAGAAAACTGAGTTCTAGAGAGAGGGCTTATTGCGCGTCAGAGAAAGAGTGCGCTTGCATTGTATGGGCCATTCAAAAATTGCAGTGCTATCTTGGAGGGGCCAAATTCACCGTAGAGACGGACCATTGTCCCCTGGCTTGGCTGCAAACTGCGACATCGAAGAACAGTCGCCTTCTTAGGTGGAGCTTGATTTTACAGCAGTACAATTTTGAAATAAGATACAAAAAGGGGAAGTTAAATGGGAATGCGGACGCGCTTAGCCGCTCTTTCTAAGCGGTCCGAGATGTTCCTCACCATGTATCCAAATTGATAATCAGGTTTTTTTTTTTTCGTGCGCTTGTATATGTGTGGCTATGTAAAGCAGCACGTTTGGTTTTCTAGGAATACGTGGGTCCTGAACGTCTTGAGAGTGGGCTTTTCTCGAACAACAATGGCAGTTTTATTTTGACCTGGTCTCTTCAGACGGGAGCCGAGTGCTTGCTTCGACATGTGGTTGAGTTTCAGACAGCTCGAGCAATTTGGCCTACAACAATCAAGACAACGCGACAAGCAACAGCGAGCTTCAAGCGTTCACGTGCAGGCCATTAAGTCGTCTCTTCATGCAGCAGCTGGGACTGCTGCCCTCCGAGACTCTTCTGGCGGGGGAGGAGGCTGTTACGACCAAGCATCCGCATTTGCGCGCTCTATTGTTCGCCT
>JAJIZL010000120.1:747248-762807 GCA_023969395.1 Amblyomma maculatum | reverse complement strand
ATTATTATTATTATTATTGAAACAGGGGAAGCGCAAATTACCGGGTGGGTCTAGCGCGTTATATTTCCAGCGAGTTGAGGCGCCCTATATCGTCGCTTAATTTGTTTCTTGGCCCATCGGCTCCTTTCACAAATGTGCTCACCTCTCGTCACTCCGGTCCCCTCCCGTCGATGTATTATTTTAGCTCCCCCGGTGGCATCCCTTGCGGACCCTTGTTCGCGTACACGCGCTTTACTACTCGCTTGATCACTAATACCTTAACTTGTACCTCTACTATCTTACTCGGGGTCCAAGAATCCCGGAAGGACGAATTCCTATTTCCACTGCAAAAAAAAATAAAATAAAATAAAATAAAAAAATTAATAAAGCTCCTTGTGTTGACTGCTCCTGCCAACTTGGCCGTGTCATGTGGTGTCGTGACGTCCTCCAACCCGGCGACCAATCAGAGCCCGGTTATGATACCTGCCAACTGCCACTTAATTGCCACTAGTATGCTCGTGACTCTTCGCTTACAACGCGACATTAGACTTTCTGGAGAACGGGGTCTTTAACGTTGTTGCATTAAAACTCAGTGAGCAAAAAATAACGTGCCGATCATTTGGATTACAACGAGGTAAAATTTAAGAATGTTATGCTTGCATCACGGTACCAATTAGAACAAGTGGCCACGATTACCGAGCTGGTTGTTCAAATGAAAGAAAACATACTACTTAATGAAACCAAGTCCATACTTGGAAGACAGAAGTCCCCTCCCTGAAAATGCCGCGAATGCACGGCTATCAGCTTTGTGACTGGCTTGTCAATCCGCTGTTTCTTCTCTCAAACTTGGATTCTCTTTAGGCTACTTGCAGTGGACAATCGGTACAATAGTATTTTCCCCCGACTTTTCTATTTAAATGGCCTACAAAAAGACAAAAATCAGTGCTTTCGATTTTTCTTTCTTCCGCGACGCCCGCAATACGACATCTCAAAGTGCTTACTATATTTAGCACCAGCAGCCCGCAACGCCAGTCCGCCGAGCGATTTTTTGCCTACTGGATCACGGCGTGCTAGCAGTGTAGCGTAGACGGCATAAAAACCGCCCATAAATTCATAAGAAAACTATGACAACGAGGTCTGAATTCGCCAAAGACGCGCTCGAGAAGGAGCAAACAAATGTTTACACAAGTTGCCGATCCTTCTTAAATTAGTTTACGGGACCGCAAGAATATGGCGTCAATTTCGTGGCGAACGGCTAACCCCATCTAGCGGGGGGCACCTTTATGCAGTAGGCACTGCTGAGCATCACAGCGATACTGTGTAGCGCCTCTAAAAGACTGGGGTGTGAGAGAGAGGGGGAAGGACTGTTATATGGAGTACAATAATTTAATTCCTCTTCGGCATGGTTGGAGCACTGACGATGCAAAACGTTTTTTGATAATCACCAGTGCCGATGATACAAGAGGTACGCAAGATTTCCGCTGGCCTGGTGCTCGGTTTAACTGAGATGAGTAGCATGGCAAATGGGCATCTGACCCCTCCATGAAAAAAAAAAAAAAATGATTTGTGCCCTGGCGGTCTTTGTCCATGATGTTTAATATATATCTATCACTTTTACGTGGTATCAGGAGCTTGTAGTGACTGCTACAAACTGCTAGATTGTGATTAGTTACGATTGTAACATTCGTGAGTAGTTACAATTGCACCCTCTCTGCTCTCGTCCCAACGGTTTTTAGTTATAAACAGTTTCGTAGTTTCCTGCGCATAGGAAAGGGAGCTTACTGGCTGACCATAACTGCACAGCAAGGCAGTATACAGGCAATATGCTCCGATATTTTGGTAAGTACATGTAGTCAGCATGAAGCGTCCATTCAGTAAGGGCGAATACTGTCGAGTATAAATGACCAAATTAGAGTGTCGAAGCAAAACACACGTGATGCAAAGGAATGTCTGCACGTCAAGGAGAAAGTTTAGTTCGAAGATGCATTTACAAACCAAACTGCCCATACAAGCAGATTAGAGTTAGGGTCTGGCTTGATGTTCTTTGAAATATCTTTTTTTGTGCAGGAACACCAGATAGGTTGAACCTATCAACAGCACCTGAAGTGAGAGGTACCCAAAAACAAGAATTCCTTGACGCTGAATTGAACGTAGGCCATCGAGTTTGAAGGTTTGTACAGCGAGGTCTGAGGTATTTGGAACACGGTTCATGCTTACGCTTTGAGTAAGCAGTACCAAGAAACGTTTTTGTGTCACTTGTAAGCATTCTGGTGGGAGCCTTTTTTTTACAGAGAGCAAAAGTTTTCAGTTACTGGTCTCGAGATACTGAACTAAGCAATGAACTGGTGCATGCGAAGGAATCAAGCAATGTTGCTGTAGGTAAAATGGATGAAAGCGTGGAAATATACCTGCCTCAATTTATCCGTGTACCTGTCAAGTTAGCGTTCATTTATAATTACCAAACATGCCTCATGATGCCTAATTTGTTTTATCCGCCACTAAATCACATTACGTGTTTCTGTATGCCTAAATTATCTAAGTCCTGACTTCCTGGATGAACTAAAGTGATTAAGAAAATGACAAAACCAATCAACAAAAATCTCGTGTGACGTGATCTGCCCACGGAGAACTTCACTAATATTCCGAGCAACTGAGGTGTATCGGTGGGTTTTTACAAACAGCAAAAAAAAAAAAAAAAAATTCAATCCCTAATAAACAGAGCGGTATCTTCGTTAACAGCAAGAGCGCAGCACGCAAGAAATAGTTACACAGAAGGGTATTAATGAAGTGAAAAACAAAACTCAGGACAAGTATAAAAGTACCATAAATATTAAAACATACCAGCCGGGAAGTCAAGAAAATCTCTCCGCCCCCCGTCGCTGTGGTACAAAAACAAGGAAGCACGTGGGAACCACTCAACCAAATCTCAACGCTTCCGCAAACAGCCGGCGAATGTGGGCTTCCTAGCAAGCTACCTCTTTGTGCGGTGAAGCCAGCTTTCACGAGAAACCCCATGGATCTGTTTGAGGGAGTGGCACAGACTTTTTGAAGCCTTCGCAGACGGCCCGCGAATCATTGTGCGAGTCACGTCGATGGACTGCCCCCCTTCGTCTGCCTCTTCCTCTCCCCACTGCACATTTCTCACTTTTCTGCCGCATGTCTGTTTTGTTTTCTCTTCAACGTCGGCCGATGCGAATAGCCCCGGTCCGCCAAACCTCCGGGAAAAATGAAATCGATAAGAGCGATCGGTGCGACACTGAAGGCATTTCTGATGAATGGCCTTCCGTTTATTGTTGAGACACGGAAAGCGGGCCATTAAGGTTTAACATATTCGAAATGGACACATGTGGTGATATTACGTCACAACTCGTATCTGCTTCGTCACCAACTGCATTCCATACTAAATTCGAGTTATCATTGAGTAGGTGTTACAAACGCGTGAACGAATCGTCTTAAGCCCTTAGCCGCCATGGATAGCTAATAGCTAGGGGCCCATGATCATACATGTATGACACAATACCATACAGACTCAAAGCTGACGGTTTTAATGTACAGGATCTTACACACTGCGATAATACCAGCTGAATAGGAGCAGCAATGAAGACCGTATAGTTACATGCAAATTCCTGGCTTCACAAATTTTGTATCAAAGCACCAGGTACAGTATCCGCACTCCTATCAATAGTGAAGATTGTCACACAATGCTGGAAACCTTCGTGTCTAGGGATGATAATGAGTTCGCCTTCATGAATAGGTTTTGGTTGGGCCAAAGCAAAGCATCTACATCAGTATACACATTAGCTTCGCTCTGAAATATATTAAGAAAAAAGGTTAGTCAGTGCAGTTTACGTGAAAAGTTACTAACAATGTAACAAGGAGGCCAGAAAAGTGCGGACGAAATAGCACACCGTTACTGCCTATTATATTCCAACATCGTCATATTCCACAACATCACTCCGCCGTAAAATTAACTCTCTTAAGTTTTACAACAGTTGGGCGAAACGTGAAATGGTTCATCTGGGTGTGATTATACATATATTTTAGCTGGTCACTTCCAGGAGTATACTGGACGTAAACGCGAGTACTTCCATTTAGATTTGAGCTCTGACAACATCCACAAAGTTTACCGATGAAGAATATGTTGCGTTGTGTACACACAAGACAGATGACGTCACGTAGTTTGTTTAGCACATGTGAACAGTTTAGACCCCCATGCGCTGTAGTGTGAGCGTTAAGAAGCTTGAGCTAGAATAAAAGGAAATTAATGTGAAGTGGTCAGTACTCTAACAATGTTACCGTTAACAGATTATTAGTTGTAATTGTGGATGTAGATAATAAATCTCATGTTATCTTGCTTTTATTTTCATACAGGTTTGGTACCTAGCTGATGTTTCCTGCAGGAATGTGTTACTGAAGGTTTTTCACTCCCGTTTATCACTCGCAGCTGTTTCTGAGCGTACAGCCATTCATGGCAACGGCTTGTCGCAGGGTCAGCGTCCGCGCGGGCTCTGCGCGCAGGTGTTGTTTAGTCGACTAGGAAGACCGGCGAAAAAAAAAAAAAAAAATTCACTCACGCTATCTTTCGCGAACAAAGCCACAGAACAACCTGCGGACTTGTACTGGTCGACTACACGGCAGTGGGTCGATGAGATTTTCTTTTTAAACCATGTTATCGTGTCGCAGCTTTCGGTGGGCGAGAGCAACGGCTTTGCTTTACTTATGCAAGAGAGGGCAGATGAGGAAGTGCTTTGACGTAGTGGCTGCTTTCAATATGAGCGAAGCTACGCCCTAATCGGTGGACATGTCATTCCGAATTAAGCTATAAATAACAAAGCAGATCCAGACAATCATATCCAACGTACTGCCTTTGTTTTAGGTGGATAAAGCGAGCAATGAGACAAAGCACTGCGAAGTGTAAAATAAATTAGCGATGGAAAGGCTGCAACTGTAAATGTCGACAGCTGCGAAAACATTTGCTGTGCACAAGTGAAAAATACGAGATAGAGAGAGAGAGAGAGAGAGAGAGAGAGAGAGAGAGAGAGAGAGAGAAAGAGACGGGTATGGTACAAGCTTCGGATATTTTTAAAGGGTTACGACTAATGTGCAGGAGCTGCGAGCACATGTGACTGTGACTAAAAAAACATTCGTACAACTTCTTCTTTTTTTTTTTTTTTGGCTAAGAGGAGTTGCATTTCATTAATCAAAATATGAATTAAACACGCAGGTTACACAATTTATCAAGAATTTCAGTTCACAAAAAGAAAAGTGTTGACGACGAAGTGCACACGCATTCCCTCTAAAAACAGTATTTATAATTTTTTTCAGGCAAGATTTAGAGAGGGAAAGGGGCGGTGTCAGTGACGTCAGTCGCCGCTTTTCTAACTCAACTTTTCATGAAATATTCCCAGTACTAGCAAGGTCTCGCGCAGAGAGAAAGTACACGATGCGTCATTCGCAAAAGAAAAACTAGTACACACCGGACAAATAAATATGAAGCAAATTTTTCACCCAGTTACTCTAACTCGGCATAATTTGTTCAATGAAACGCGAATCTTAGTAGGAGATTTAAAAGAATCGTTAATGCTGTAAAACACATCGATGTCACACGCCTCTAATCTCAACCCTGTGGTCATAACCGCGATTCGCAAGCGAGGGAATACAGGCGAAACAGTGGACGGAAGACAATTATGAGCCATGTGCCGAGAGTGCGGAAACCTGAATAGCAACGCTGGACATGCTTTAGGCACGGAGAAATTATTCATCGCGGAAGAAATTGCTCCACACCTCGGACCGAACGATTTGTTGGCGTGTCACGAGGTGATCACGCGGTGTGAGACAGACGGTGCAATCTGTATGCACGCACGATCTCATAACGGTCACGAGTTCCGATCCATGGTCAAATCTTGTCCACTATATACACAGCCTCAACAACCGCACCCTGAGTCTATACTTGAACACGCATGTCATTTAACGACAGAAGAACTCTGTGTACAAACCCGTATTGCTATACTTCAGTTACAGCTTGCGTTCTCGGCTTCTTACACAACAAAAACGTTGAGACCAAGCAAGCGCTTAAAGTTCCACTTGATTTCGAAGATCCCGCTGCACTAATAACGTCGATTAGTACAGTAAACCCTTTTCCCGGGCGGCCTCTATCGAGCGTTATTACGACTTCGGCTCACAGGCAGCGTGCAGTGTTTGCGCCGCCTCGCCGACGCCTCACGTGACGTCCGACGTGTCCGCCCAGCGGTCGAACTCACCCGCATGTGCAGATCTGACAGACGCACTGCTCTTCTTTCTCGAGCACCACACCGCCGTCGACGTCGCCCGGACCCTGGGACGGCGGCTGCTGCTTCGGCTTTTGCAGCACAACCCGTTCCCGTTGCTCGACCCGGGCCGGCCGTTCCAGCTCCACTTCGTGTGACATGGCGGCGTCGGTGTCGTCGTCACAGTACGGCGCGCGAACGCGCTGTGTGTGACAACACACACACACTGGCAAGCGAGCGAGTCGCTCGCGCTGTTCGCGACTCCCGAAGCCTCCAGCGTAACGCCCCCCCCCCCTTTTCTTCTCTCCTTCCTGTCATGCACACCCTTTCCTCGAAGCGCCTGTACGTTTCCTCCTTTCCACACGCGCGCACGCACGCGTATCCCGTGGTTACCAATCGTGCGGCGCCTACTGATGCCGCATGTGGGTCATTGGGAAAACGCGGTTGGCCGGCTACGCGGAAAACAGTTTTCATTTATTTCACTTCGTGTACCTGGCCGGAGGAGGGCGCGCCGTGCGGGAAGTACGGCGTGGAGGGCAGAACCGAAGGTCTCCCGTATATGGGGAGCATGTGACGCCAACTGGGCGACACCCTTTCACATTTAGCGGGTAATCTTCTCGGGTACACCTGGTAATTGTTTGGACCATTAAGCAAAGGTCATCGTTGCTGAGGGAACGATTTTGTCTCGTGTAGCTATATCGGCAAGGCTTTTTATCGCAAGCGTCCAATACATGTTGTCGGCCGAACTATGATCCTTACGGAAGACACGCCCACGGAGCTTTTAACGTAAACAAGGACAACACGCCCTCCAGCTGGGGGCCACATTTGTTAGACACCATTTTCAATGTTCCTTAATTTGACACAAAACAACTTACCGGTAAGAAACAGAGTTACCGTTGTAGGGACAACTGGACAACCATGAATAATTAGCTTCTTGTAGTTATCGCAAAGAAGGTGTATGAGAGCACGCATTTAAATGAACTACCAATCCCAACCATACGAACGACTTGAAAAAAAAAAAAAAGCGCCACAATAAAAAAAAATACACAAAATAAGCGCTCACCTGCATGTATCGATGTTCTATCCAACAAAACTTATGTCAGCAGTTAAAACATTTTTCAGGCGAAGAAATATTTCTCCATGTCCGGAGAATGAAACAATGTCGAATGAGATACTGCGATAGTCACTGTTTAGCCAGGTAGCTTGGTGGCCCTGTTAGTTTATGATTCATGGTAAATTGAAAAGACAGCGGAAATAGAACGCATTCACAAGAAAATGAGTGCACAGGGAATAGTTTGAGCAAGTTCTGGTCGCTCTGACGGCTGGGGAAATCACGAGCAACACAGCGTGACAGGACGAGGCCACTTGTAATTTGCTATCCTCTGCGAATCAACAATTCCCACTGAGTTCAAGGGAAACATCCAATATAAAGCACCGTACTGAGGATGGAAGTGACAGCATCAACCTGGACTGCAGAAGGAAGCTGTGCAATGAAAGAGGATCCCATTAATCTCATCGTTCGTAAACTATTCAACGCTATTCCAAGAAGATTGAATAAGTATTGTATGCGTCCCATTGTTTTTCCTTGCTCATTGCAAAGAATAACATTCGTCATTTGCCAAGAATGTTGTAAGTTTTTTTGTTATTTTTCATCGCCAAGGTTTACGTTTGGGAGCTTTGCTAACATGTAATTACAGACGTTGATTTTTGTTTTTATACCGTTTACAAACTTGTATATTAGAGACTACGAGAGATACATCTGTTCGGTTTGTGGAGGTGCGCTTTACGGCAATGTGGAGAGATTAAAGATTAGATGATTTATTAAGATAACTAAACGACTGTTTTACTTCTGATTTTAGGTACTGTGTTGTACTAAGTAGTTGAAGGCCATCAATATGAAAGCTCAGCCCCGCGTTTAAATTTTATTAATCGGCAGTAGGGTGCAAAAGGTAGAACTAAAGAAACAAAACTATATTCAAAGCTCGCTGAACTGGCTTTTTGAAACACTCATGAAATAGCGGCTACAACACTTTGGAAAGATCGAATACAGACACCGTCTGAGAGTTTTATATTGTTGAAGAAGTTAGCATAATTTTACAGACATTTCCACGCGCAATGATGTCTTTCTATATTTCTGCAATGCGGGATAGCCGACGCAACTCGTTTTATTATGGGCATTTTAAGGTTCGATATTTTGATCCGTGCTGTAGATTGCGAACATTTAAAATAGGAGCTCATCTTTTATGTTGACTGCCTTCAATTTCGCGATATAGCGTTGTCCCTTAATCTAAATTAAATAAAATTCGTTAGTTAATTTTAGCTGAATATACGTCTCAACATTAAGCTCTATGCCGTACATAACGTCCATCTTGCTATAGAAACCACCTGCAGTGACCGGACAGATGTATCTCACGCAGCTTTTAGAATACAAGTTTCTAAAAAGTGAAAACAAAAAGCAGAAAGAATTCTGTATTCTAGAAGTTCAGTTTACATGTAGGAAGATTTCTAAGTAATTGCATTGCGTTTTAATTGTTCATGGTTTCAACGACAGCCAATTATGCCACAAAAAAAGGGCGCAAGAAAACTCCAATGGCGCTATCCTCCGTATTTGCCGGTAAGGAAGTAACAGAAGCAGCTTGAAAGTTATTAGAACGCTTGAGAAACGCGTTACAGCTGTAATTATGCACTAAAATAAGTAATTACCACAGGGACCCGTTATTGCTGCCTAGTTACCAGCCAACACAGAACAGCCACAATTCTAAGCTTTGCGCATACATATACCGTCAGGAATATTTCACCGTTGAAATTTTAATGAGCTATGGGGAAAACGAACGAGTGTTCTTCATAACAGCCCTGCCTGTTTCTGCGGCGTTGTATTTTTAGCTCTGTTATGACCTTACCATTTCCTTACGAATGCAGCAAATTTTTAATAAACTTCCTTATTTTCTACAGCCCCCGCACTATCTCTTTCTTTTTTTTTTTTTCTCGGTACTATAGTTGTTAAAACATCGATTGCCGACTTTGTGATAGAACTGTATTGTTCCAGTACCACAGCAAGAGGAGCCATACCGACGCCCATCTTCGTGACGTGAAATGAATTAAAGAGGCATATACACAATAGTCGCGACGCAACGCTCGAACCCGAACAATGCCTCACCCGTACGCACGCGTTGCGCGCAGCATCTTTTCAAATAGGCGGATTCGATCTACTCGAAACCCCATGCATATTGATATAGGATGAAGAAACGTCGCTTATCGCATGAGCGAAGCCACACCTTCCGAAGACGCTGCGACTGCTCAAGGACAGCGATGAAAGGTGTACCGGGCTTCAAAAGTGAATCTTCGTTAACAAGGCCAGGCTGCCATAGCTCAATAGAGAGCCGCTTGTATACCGCGGAACAGCGAGGCATTCCTAGTGAATGGAATGCATCTGCGAAACAAATTAACTGTCTGCAGTTGGGCGGAGCCGTGTGTATCTGCGTGTATAACCCGTGCTTCGCTGTATAACGCCCCTGTTTAACCAATGATGTACTAGAAGTCTAACTTCGTAGTGATGAAGGGACGACCACGGCTTCCATGTTGATTTAGTAGTATTTACGAATGTGAAAGCTGTGACAGATTTTCTGTTCTTGGGCGCCAAGATTACCTCGGAAGGAGACTGCAGCCATGAAATTAGGAGACGCCTGCTTCTGGGAAAGAGAGCAATGGTTAGCCTTGACCGCCTAGTAAAGAGCAGAAACATTAGTCTACCAACCAAGATCCGTATAACCCGTGCTATGGTCATTCAAGTTGTGATGTATGGATGCGAGAGTTGGACTGTGAAAAAGGCTGACCGCCGAAGAATTGACGCGTTTGAATTGTGGTGCTGGCGAAGACTCTTAAGAGTTCCTTGGACTGCCAGAAGATCAAATCAGTCGATATTGTCGACCATAAACCCTGACTGCTCATTGGAGGGTCAAATTCTAAAGTTAAAGCTCAGCTACTTTGGTCATCTGATGAGAAGAGAGGAGTCGCTGGAGAAAGATTTGATGTTGGGAAAGGTTGAGGGTCGCCGGAGAAGGGGTAGGCAGCGAACGCGATGGTTAGATGGCATTCTCGAGGCATTGCAGATGAAGCTATGTGATGTTAAGAAGATAGTGAGAGACCGGAAAGCGTGGCGTGACATGGTCCATAGGGTCACGAAGAGTCGGACACGACTGAACGACTGAACTGAACGAATGTGAAAGAAAGACTAACACGTGTAGTCTTCGAGTTGGTATATATAGTTCTTTTGGGAATTACGTGATGGAATAAAATGATACATAACACCGGTACTTCCTTTTGCTTCAAGAAGCAAGCCTTTCTACTATCTGCTCCCATTATTCTGCATTGAAACTAGATGAAACTAGTTGGATTGTGCTTTGCTGTCATTAAACTGTGACAGTACGTTGCGCACGCTAGCGGATTCTGTGACTCGAAGGAAAATCGCTGTTGATGTTACAGCATGTTTCTCGTTGTGGTTTCTATACTGCATTCATTTTGTAACAATAATATAGGAAGAATGACTGCTCTGTGGAATGGTCTTTAGCAGCGACATGCAACTGGCAAGCACGTTTTGTGCGTGATCAAGACAGATAAAAATGGTGAGAGATGAAACAGGGTTGCTCTCTGCTCACGGCTCAAAGCAACTAGAAGTTATTTACTCTGCGGCATCCCCATGGTAAGAAGACGTACCAAGTGATAACAATGTTCGACTCTATTAAACAGCGACCCTAATTGGCAACCGGCCTTAACAGAGTGGCCAGCTTCGGTTTCCTGAAAAAAACCGTCAAGAAGTTTTCTGGGAATATGTGACCCCTCACCTTTAACGCTACGCCGTCAACATCCCTACTACGAATCAAAATGTTTGGTACCCACACTTTTGTCAACTGCGACTGACTGCGAAAGGTTCTGAGGGAAGATGAAGAGCAGGCAACAAATGGTTCCAAATTATTTTTAGCTTTATAGCGCTCATTCCGACAGACCACAATATTTGTTGGATCACCAGCAGCATCTTCAGGTTTCAACAGCCAATATATATTCGAATAACGGAATCAGAGCTTAAGCGCGACACTGCAAGAAGAGTATACATCTTTAGAGCCCGCAGCAATATTACTCGTTCAGTTCTAAAATATTGTGAGAGCACTGATGAATCTACACCGAAGAAATGCGAAAGCATGAACATTGCTGGTGCACACGGTGCGTCACGTTTGTTCTCATTATTATTATCAACTAAATGCACCGTCATTATCATTGCTAATGTAATAATCGCCATTATCACTAATTGCAGCATCATTGTCTTCGCTACTATCATCCTCACTGTAAAAAATAATTATGGTGTGATTCCACGATCCTGTATGCACATTGTTGACCGGCAATATAAAAAAAAAGAAAACTTGTGTGGCGCAGTTGGTTAAAGTGCTCGGCTGGGGATCCGAGGGATGGAGGTTTGACTCCCGGTGGAGAGAGGATTTATTTATTTATTTATTTTTGACTACCATCCTCACAGTAGACAAGGAAAATTATGATGTGCGTTTCACGATGCCGGGTGTGACGTAGTTGGTTAAAGTGCTCGGCTGGATATCCGAGGGACAGAGTTCTGATCACTGCTGAAGACCAGATTTTCATTTTTTTGATAACGTCAGTTTCGGTTTCGAGTGATAACCTTTCAACAGCTGTAGTGTGACCGGGCGAACGAACGCCGACAGCATGAGCCATTAAAGACTTTTACCTTAATAGATGGGTTTTTATGCACGAAGCCTGCATCTTCGGCAATAACTAACAAGGCAAAGTGCAAGGAGTGGACGTCTCTGAATTAATATCGATCATTTCGGGTCCTTCAAGGTCTGCGAAAATCTGAACAAATCCGCGGCAGCTCTCGCAAGTTGCTTGCGTAAAATTTCAAATGCCGCGGTCGCTGTCACACTTGCGAGCTCGTATTGAGCAGCAGAACGAAACAACAATTAAGAAAGCAGATTTAATTTATTAGTTTTTGAACGCATATTGCAACCGCGCAAGAGGACCACGTACAAAGAGGAAACCAACAGGACGGAGTGCTTAAGAGCTGAAGCTGCGTTGTCCTTTCGCGCGACGCAACTTAAACAAGCATTCCGTCCTGTTGGTTTCCTCCTTGCCCGCTGCCCTTTCGCTCGGTTGCAATATGCGTTCTAATACTATTTACCAACTAGCCAAAATTTCTCTGTTCGAATAAATGAAACTGGTGGTTGAAGCTATATGAGCGTTTGAAAGGCTTGAAAAAGAAAACTAGGGGGCAGTGGCGGCGTTAGCAGTTTCTGTCTGATGTCTCCACGCACTGATTAGCATAGAGTAGTGAGCTACCGGATTATATGAAAGACAACACAACGTAGACACAAAGCAGCGCTCTATTCCAACCGTACGGACGTGCTTGGTAGCTTGTAGGGCCAACTCGGGATCCAAGTGTCCTGGAGGGCTGAATTCCAGTCTCATCCTGCAATATTAAAGGCGACGCCCGAGCTGGTAGTGTGAGATAGCTTGGTCATGTCGTATTCTTTCCTGACGCCACATAACAGGACAGCCGGTCAGTGCACGGCCGCGTCTCATTCCAACTGCCACCTAGCTGTCAGAGCCATGCCCGTGATTTTATTGCGAAAGCAATACTACGCCAGGTCTAACCGCTCGTCGCTGTGTGCCGTGTCCGTGGTCCCCTGGCAGGAGCTGCCAACTTGGGTCTCGTGATTGCCAGGACCCTGGCAATCACGTTACCCCTATAGGCCACTATGGCACTTCATAAGGCTTGGTTAAAGCGGGGCTTTATATTGGGGCTGGCAGGAGATGCCAACGTGGGTCTCTCGTTTCACATGAGACGGTTATGTCAGAATCAGCCTGTCAGGACCCTGGCAATCACGTTACCCCTATAGACCACTAAGGCACGTTCAACGGCTTGGTTACCGCGGGGCTTTATATGTGGACTGGAGGAGAAGAAGAAGAAGAAGAAGAAGAAGAAGAAGAAGAAGAAGAAGAGCGCTCGGTCTCCCGCAGCTAATGCTTTCGCTCCATATTCGGCTCAGCAGCGTTGAACCCTTCTAATTTTTTTCGTTCACTACGCCGACGCAAGATTTTCAGGAGAACGGTGCAGAAAGCAGCATTGCCCGCACATTTGTCCTCGCGGTGATGTGAATTGCGGAGAATGCCAAGGTTTGAAGGCGGAATCCATTCTAGGCTCATGGTGACTTTCGTGTCCGTCCGCCTGGTGTGCCCAGCGCAGGAGGATAGATAGTAAAGAATAGTGATATACAGTGACAGACAGGAAATTATAATAGTGACAAATATAATTAGTGAAGTAAAATAGCGATACTGGTATAGAACGAATCAAATATGACAAATAGTGCAGTCAAACAAGGATAGTGATAGAGTAACTATCGTAATTGATAGTGATACACAATGGCCGATAGTGCTAGAATGATAGTTGGTGACAGTTAGTGATAACGGTGGCAGACGAAAGAAGGAGGAGGAGAAGGCTTTCCCATTTCAGCTCTTAGGCAGACCTAAGAACATTCCTGTAATATTTTTTCGGCATCGGGGAGGGGGTTCATATTCAACGATTTGCGTAGAGTACTCTGTCGAAAGAACGGGAAGAATGGGCTTGGTGAGCTCGGGTTCCGGCCGAACTACTCAACCAAACATGCATTAATAGAATTCACTGACCAAGTTAAGCGTTCCCTTGATCGTGGTTTCTTTGTTGGCGCCTTTTTTATTGATCTAACAAAAGCGTTCAACGCAATTACTCATAACATCCCTTTTCAAAAATTAGAATGCCTTGGAATTTGTGGTCTACACTTAGCCTAATCCGTAGCTATCAGACTGACAGACTTCAAGTTGTTGAATTTGGTGGCATATTTTCTAACCCAAAGCTAATAAACTGAGGTATCCTATGGGGATCCATTTTAGGTCCTCTCCTCTCCCTTATTTATATTAATGACTTGCCAAAATGCCCCAATACTCTAGTTCAATTCTTTACGCTTACGACACTACCATTTTTCCCCGCTGGTGATGTTTCTATACTAACCGCCAATTTGAACACTGACCTTCCGAGTATTCATACTTGGTGCCAAAATAACCATCTACTAATTAATCCAAAATAAGCCGCCTTTATGGTTTTTCATTCATGCAACAAGGAGATAGTTCCTGCCCTTCAGGTGCATTTAAGCACGGACATAATTTACCCATCCGAATCCACAACGGTTCTTAGTGTCGTTTTAGATAACCAACTTAAGTTTCATCAGCACACCAATTTCATTAAATCTGAAGCAGCCTTTGGTACGCACGTGATAATTAAATCCCAGCATTACTTCGACCTACTTACACTTCGCATGTTATGTTTCTCCTTCGTATATAGCCACTCTCTCGTATTGCATATATCATCCTGGGGTAACACATACAACACTCACCTTTCATGTGTTCGCCATATTCAAAATCAAGCACACCGAATGGTTACTTTCAGCCCTCACCGTGCTCCGTTCTCAAATTTTATCGCACTCTTACATACTTCCATTGTCGCTACAGCTTAACTTTAGGTTGACATAAATTATCTTTAAAACGCATAATAATCATGTCATGCTTAGTAGTTTTGAGTACTGCAAGCTCGTTAACAATATTAACACCAGGTTTGCTGAACATCGTAATCTACTATTACCGAAGATCAGGACTAAGTATGGAAAACAAACTATATACTTTCCATGCATATCTCTATGGAATTCACTGCCATCTGAAATCAAATCACAGCGTACCCTTCATTCATTTCGTCATTAATTAAAGACTTACTTATTTTCTACCTTGCTTTGTGCCATGACTGAGTATGTTTTTCTGGATCTAAATTTTCTCTTTATACATTATTCCATTCGTATTTCCTTTATTTTCATTTTCAGATTTCAGCAATTACTGCATTTTTGTTTGTACTTCTTGATTATTTAGAATTTTCCATAGTGTTTCTCGTCAGGATTGTATTGTAAGCTTTTTTCTGCGCGCCTGTATATTCTTTACTTAACTGCCCGATACGTTACCCATGCATTTTATTCATTTTGTCATAGGTGGTCCCCCGGATAGCGTATATTTAGGGAACTCCTTCTGTAATACTGATAATCATGTACTGTATCTCACAACGATAATAAAGACGACGACGATGATGATGATGATAAAGAAGAAGAAGAAGAAGAAGAAGAAGAAGAAGAAGAAGAAGAAGAAGAAGAAGAAGAAGAAGAAGAAGAAGAAGAAGAAGAAGAAGAAGAAGAAGAAGAAGAAGAAGAAGAAGAAGAAGA